>VUYV01000051.1:3058753-3152636 GCA_008711295.1 Anarhynchus alexandrinus | reverse complement strand
GTCCTTAATCTGTTCTGCCTTGCTCAGGGCCTCATACCTGTTGCACAATGGTACAAGAGGGGGGGAGGCAGGCAAGGAGGGGGCTCGCCTGCTGCGCTTGGCACGGACTTGCCTCCATTCTCCATTATCCAGAAGGCCTCCCCTCCCTTCAGCCCTACCGGGCAGAGAGATGACATCCCTACGGTCGTTCTTAATTTCTGGTGTCTGCCCTGGTCTCTCTCCAGGGTTTCTATTTAAAGTTTCTTGGACTTGAGAATGCTTTGTTTTTCTTATTGTTCTGTGTTTCCTTTAGGGCATTCTGAGTCAAGTAAACCAGGTTTGAACCTGAGCAAGGGTCTGAGGCATTACGGTTATGACTATACTAATAAATTAAGCAGGTTCAAGGCACAGGTCCAAGCACTAGCGTTCAGTTGTCCATACTGTTCAAATGCTAACACAAGTCCTGATATAGTTTTAACCTGTGACAAATGGCAGTGTCTCTGTTCCAGAGTTCCCAGAGTCAGTTCAGGAGCTAGCATAGGCCCAAGATTGCTCCCCACAGATAATATGGACAAATTCACCCTCTGGAGAAGAGCTTGGGCCCTGACCCTCTTCAGTTTACCAATACAGACACAAATGACGTGTTGGAGAAGACCCAACAGCAAGATGACAGACTGGTGGAATAGCCGACAGGGTTTCTATGGAAACAGTCTTGACCAAACTTTATTTCTGCATCTCCAGCCCTCAACCCAGTGAAGATCTATTTGGTGTGATTGTAAAGGATAATGCGGTAATCAAGTCGGTTTGTTGAAATAACTTCTGAGATGTGTTTACATTTTCTTTTCTAAATAGAAGTTGGACTACTAGGATTTAGTCATAGTTAACACTTCACTTCAGTAAGTTTTTTGTATATCTCAAGTATCTTCTTCTCTACCGATTTTATGATGGTGCATCCCACCTGGATTTCAGCTTTAAGGATTGACTATCTTGACAAAGCAATTTTAGGGAAGAAACAACATCAGAGACAGAATACATAAAGAAGGTGGAACGGTAAACACTACCAGTTTCATTGCTTTTAGGGAGGGATTAATCTCAAAGTAGTCAGTGAAGAAGATACATAAATGCTTTAATATTTGAGCCAGGGAACCTTCACCATCTTTGCAGCCAATATACTGAATGATAACTTTCAGGGTACTATTCATAACATCTCTTTAATCACCTCCAGTAGGATGAGAAACCATACTTTTGGTTTGGTGAAAAATACCTTTTTCTCTCCAGTGACCGTAAAAAGAGTCACTGAGCAGTCTCCCAGATGTACGTTATAGACACCTACTTTTGGTGAAATGATCTCGTCTACATACTAACTGTCTGACACTTTGCCAGAAGGTCTAGTTACCTCCTGAAATTATCTTTTGTGATTTCTGGGTTGCTGTTCAAGGAAGAAGAGAAAAGGCATGATCTGGGCTGCATACCACCCAGGTAATTAAGAACCACAATACATAAAGAAATATTTTCTGTGTCATTTGGAATGGGAGATGTAACTGAATGAGCAAATTCCTTAAATTAAACTTACTTTTGAACTTTATTTATATTCCCTGGTTGCAGTTAGAGATTACTTTAAAAATAATTGCAATTACAAGAAACTGGGACATTTCAATTCAGTGCATTCATGCAATGATCATCAAAGGAATTTAAAGTCAGCAGAGATCGGGTGGGTTTGTTGGGTTTAATGGGTTATTAGGATCTGTTTCTCCAGTGTGTGTTTTTCTGAGGAGCTTTCCAGATGAAATCAGTGAGGGAATATCTTGATTTATGTTTAATTATTCTATTGTGTAATTTTCTATGATAACAAAAAAATGTTGTACTATACATTGTGTTGGTGGGGATTTTCTGAGATTTATGAAGCTGTTTTCTAAAAGTACTGGCTTTTTTCTTGCAAATATTTTTGAGGGGTCGTAATGATTCATAAATTTAATGAAGGCACTTAAGAAGTTTACCCAGAAATAAATTATAGGCAACTACAGAATAGGAGTCAGTCCTGACTGTGCACTACTCATATTCATCCAGACAGTAATCTCTATAGGAGAAAAAATGTGCATGGATGAAAGAAAGCATGGAGTACCCCATTTCACTTAATGCACCTCGTATCTTTGCTCCATGTTAGTTGCCTTGATTAGCCTTTTTGCCTTAAGAAAAGTGATCAACACAGAGTGCTTTGGCAATTAGAATGCCCTGAATCATCTCTAATTATTGCCTCATTTTGCACTATTTCTTATTAAGCCAAAACATCTTGTGTGTTTACAAAGCTGCCAGATTTTATATTGGATTTTTATGGAACTCAGCATTTCCAGTCTTAGCCTAATTAACCCTTTCTTTTTTTTAAGATACTTTCTGAATAGATCCAGTTTGTCAAATACAAGTTCTAACTCAAATATAATTTAAAGATGGGGGAAAGAAACTAAAGAAGAGAACTGGAATGGATAGGATGGAACAGGGTAGGTTGGATGGGTTTTTTTCATAATTGTCTTGTTTCCTTTTAACAAATTTAGTGCAGGATTATCTGGTGTCATCCTAAGAACAACTTGCCCTAACAAATAAGCAAGGCAAAAGGTAGCCCCAGATATTTACATTTTATGCCAGCATTGTAATCTTTTGGGAACTTAGCAATAGATCCATCTGAGAGAAGACTACATAAAAATAAATATAAATGGAAGTGGAGGGGGAGAGGGGCATGGGCAGGAGGTCATGTTGGCTGGGCTCCACTTTCAGTTGTGTACCTGCCCTTCAGGAAATGTACAAAATTAATATTTGTGGATTAATGAGATTATTTAATTGATCCCCATCTCTGCTTTCCTTATATTCTCAGGACTAGTATTTTTTTTCATTACAGGGAACTAGAAATCATGTCCTGACTCAAAAATATTCCCCATTATGAAAGAACTCTCAGTTTGGGCACAGTCTTTGTACTATGTTAGGTGCTATTCATTTTCTTTTGTTGGTGGGCAGGGTGAAGAGGGGCCTTTGTAGGATATTTTTTTTTTCAGCCAGTATAACAGTACAAAGATCCTCAGCATGGAACATGTCAGCGAGAAGTGGTAGGAAGCTGTGATTTCTTTTCTGTCTCTCGTACAAGAGGAAAGGTAAGATAAGAAGAGATTTTTCGACCTTATTCTGTCTTCATAGAGAGAGGGTTTAGGGGTTTAGGGCATTAGCAAGCAGAGGTAGATGAGGGGCTTCAGGATGAGCCACTTAGCAGCCTAAGTTGTCCAGTCTGTGGATTGAACTACAGTGAGACCCACCCTTCAGCTGCTGCTGAGGGACCTTGCAAGTTTAATGTTGATTGTGCTGGGGTTAGTCCTAGGGCTCACCTCCTCCTTGCACCGAGATGAGGATCTCTCTGGAGATGGACACTGGGTACATGACACCATTACTGTAAGGAGAATGGTACATCTAATATTTTTCTGATAACTGAGGCACAAAAGGGAGTCTCAAGGAAGGAATCTCTTTTCTCTCATAAACCCACCGTATGCCTGTTGCTATAACAGCCTGTCTACCTCAGTCCTTCACACACGTGAGCCACCCCAGCACAAAAGCCTGTTACTAGACTGTTACTAGTCTGATGTCATTCAGCTTCACCCTCTTTGTCATCACAACACAATGCATTAGTGCTTAATGCTCATGTTTCCTAAAGATTTACAGAGTTACTCTTCTTTCAAAATTTTCTTTGAAAACATTATTTAAAGTTGAATCCCCTACAGTCTATTTTTGAGGAGAAAACAAAGGGTTTTATAAAGCAACCTCTACAAAGAGACTCTTTCACTTTTGTCTATTCTTCTATCCTTTGTAACTTCTTTGCCTTTTCAATCTGTAAGAAAACTGGCTGGTACTTTCAGCAATTCTAGCTATCTTAAAAGTGATTGCAACTGGCTATGAAGTAAGATGTTAGAAAGACTTTTTAATAGGAATTAAAAAGATTTATAATTAAAAATTTTTCCCTTCTTTTTAAAAGTTTTAATTTTCTCAAATAATTTAGAATAAGTTCTTTTTATCATCCGAGCAGTTTTGAAGTATAATCTACATTAAATGTGTTCATGAAAATAAGTCAATAATAGAAGCAGGAATGTTAGTCAAATATAGATATATACATGTGTACCTAAACTATTCCATCATCTCTGTAGCTACTGGCAACAACTTTAGCTAAGATTGTCCAGTCTTTGTTGAATTTTAATTCTTTGTGTTTAATTTTCTAGTCTGCCTTTTTTCCCAGAGGCTGATTTTCTTCATTCTTTTTCTTTTTTTCTCTGACTGAAAGTTTCAGCAAAAAAAAAAAATTCAGCCATTCCTTAGAATTAAAACTAGGAATGAGATTTTCATGTAACTTTCCAGTGTCCTTATTTGTGCTGAGCACAAGTAGGCAAAGTTCTCAGGCTTGACTTTGTTCAGTAACAAAACAAGCTTTACTGTGGGAAGAAAGAGAGTAACTCTTCTCATTTGCTCTAGTTGCCACCAAAGCAATTTCACTATCATTTTTTTTCAGTGAAAAAAATAGGAAAAGCTCTCTTATTGTTTTTCGTTTGTTTGTTTCAAGTAATTAGCATTAACTGTAACTACTTCATTCAATTCTTCTGTTTTCTTCTCATTCCTGGTGAGGGAAAGGGGAAGTTGTAGGCATTTCTTTCATCTGATTATAGTTTCCCTTCCTTTCTATAATTATGTGAAGAGGAAAGTTTAGCCTCTGGGATAGCATACCATAGGGACTACAAAATAGGTTAAATAAAATACTTATCATATGTTTACCTCTGTCAGAATTAGACTTTAAGAAGGGAACAGGGAGCTGTTCCACAGTTAGGAGGATTTGTCCTGGGATAGCTGCATTTGAAGTAACGTTTGGGAGGTTTGTCGGGGATGACAGACTCTATTTGCTAACGCTTATGTGACAATCTCAGTTTTGACATAGATCGAGAAGAAAGGGATATGAGAAGGTACCAACAGCACCTGAGTCCAGTTCTCCTATTGCTGTGCAGGCCTTGACCTGCTTAGTCAGCATGCCTAATCCTTGGTCTCACCCCAGTGCCAGACCCCGGTCAGGATGCCTTGGTAATCACACAGGAGGTCTTATGCCTTGATGCAGAGGTAATGTTCTCCCTCATGACAGGCAAAGGATGAAAATGCATGCTTCCACAAGCTAGTCATATTGGAAAAAACACAAAAGTTCATTACAGAACCAAAAAGCTGTGCTTAAGTTTCCAAAAATCCTGAAATCCTGTTTCTTCCTGGAGTGCTGTCAAACCTGTGGTAGCCCTTTGCTGATCTCCTGCAAACATGCTCAGGACAAACTTGGAATTAGTGTTTACGTAAAGTAGAATGGGAGAGATTAATTCCCCTAGAAAACCCAATAAACTGCTGCACAGGGCAGTCTGCTAGGTACTTCAACACTTTGAATCAGCTGAACTTCCTGAGGCAGCAGATTTTAGTTCAAAGCCTTGATGTGAATCAGGCAGAGCAGGGATTACCCCCAGCAGCACTATCTCCCAGGAAGTTGCCTGACTGCTGCACTGTAGGATTTCAGAGGTACCGCCACTATTGTTCAATAATTCTGTGACTCCCAGATTTTCTGTGATTCCAAAAGCAAAGCATCTTGGAAAAAAAAAAAAAGAATTTATTACTTTATTTATTTATGGCTTATGGGCTTTAGCAAAATCATAACCCTCAGCACCCTCTAGTAGGAACGACAAACAGAAAATATATAACTTATGTCAACAGGTATTGCTACTGTGCAAGGCTGAAAGCCTATGACAAATAAATGAACAGAAGGTGGCAGTAACAAAAAGGAGCGCCAAAAGTAGGAAATGATGGAAGACCTGGGCAAAAGGCAAGAAAAGGAAGTGACCAAAGAAAGGCAGCAGATAACAGAATATTTTTATTACTATTATTTCGCTGAAAAAACTTCCAAAGTAAATTTTAATTTGCAGGTAGTTTGGGAACAAACAGAATTCCTTGTTTGGATGCTTAGTTAATCCACCCCCTAAACATTTAAAATTCAGCCATCCTTATTGGTATTGGGGAGTAGATTTTATTTGTTTGTTTGTTTTCCTGAGGCTGAAGCTGTTTCCCAGCCAAAAATAACACAGTATGAAGCTTCTTCATACTGAGAGTTCTGCTGGAGAAATTCCACATGCTGAAGGATTTACTGATATTCCAGTTGTACTTTGGGGTTGTCCCAGGTTTGTTCAGGACTGGTTTAGTGATGTCACTGCTCTTTCCTTGCTCCATTAGTCTGACAAAAAATCAGCGATGTGTTCGAAATATTTTTTTTTTTGGAAAATAAGCAAAGGCTGAAGTAGACAATTGAGCCCTGTCCATGGACTTTGGGTAAATAATTATGCAGCCAGTTCCTTCCAATTTCAGCGTCTCAGTAGGGGCAGGGAGGAACTTTGTTATGATGTTCTTGTTCCAGAAGAATAAGTCAGTTGCCACAGGCTCAGAGGCCTCTGAGGAAGAGCTGTTGACATCAGTGCTTCTGGCAGTAAGGGCTGCAGGATTTGGCATATGTTGCCGGGTTTTATTTTCTTGTATTTGCTGGCTGACATCAACCCCACACTGATAGAAAAGCTGGTGAACGGAATTTGTCTGTGCATCCATTTCCTTTGTGAATTTCCAGTGCCACTTCTGTTCACAAAGCCTGTGGTTTTCCATTCATTGCTGGCATGGCAAATATTTCACTGTACCAAGGTCAACATGCGTGAAGATGTTCTTTTCAAATTCCTCTGCCCCCTAAACTAAGCTGTGCTGTAGAAAGAGAATTTCTTTCTGCAAAAATTTTTTTTCCAAGGAATGTGGTGTTTTTCATAGATGTCATACAGATATATTAAGTCTACAGTATATGAAAGGTTGAAAAAAAGGTTGTACATCCAAAAATTTCACAAAAAACCCCAAACCAAAATGGCTTCAGACCCATTTGAACAGGCAATTACACATGTATCCAAGAAGATATATTAGCATGGATGCTAACATTTAACAGACATAGCTGTGCAGCTGCATTTCGGTTTTAGGATGTAGGGGCTATTTGTTACCATTCTCTTGTTTCTAGAAGCTGGGTACGTTCTTCCACAGCAGAGCATGTCTGGTTTTGACCCTCTGACCCTCTTATTGGCAGAGCAGGGGGAGAAGTATGTCTCTGAGGAGCTGCATGAAATACGCTGGTGTGTGCAAATTTTTTTGGAGCGATGTTCATGACCTGGAATTTCTGTTTATGCCTAAAGCATCTTTGGCCCTAGAAGACCTGTCTCAAGTTGTCACTGGATTAAGGGGACCAGTTTTTAACTTGTTTTGCAGCTTCAGGAGCCTAATCACATTCAAGTTCCACCAGAGCCAGGTACTTAAAACTGGTGCATGAAATTTGAAGAATCATAAGAAATTAAGCTAAAAGGCGACTTGAAACACCATCTGTCCCTCCTAAGACATCATATGAGTGCTAAGACTCATACAGCAGGGAAATTTTCTCTATGATCTTCCCCATCATCAAGTATTTGCATTTCAAAAGAAAGTACTATAGTCCCCACCCTGTATGAGCTCTCTTCCTTGTCTGCTGTAGTAGCAGAGAAATTGTGTGGGGAATTCTGATAAAACAGCTAGGAATTACATTCAAAATACTTTTTCTTTACTTTCTATATTCTTTTATGACCAATACTAGGGCTGAGTTGCAAGTACACCCTGACACAGGACAGCTACATGGTGATTATTACCTCCTTGTATTTTGCCTGACATTGCTATGACCTTGCAAACTACGGCACCCATCTGTCATTTATAATTCATGCATCATCATCGATTTATAGAGGACTAGGCAGCTTGTCCTATGTCCCTAGTTAGGAAGAAATGAAAAATGCAGCAAAATCTCTCTTGACTTTTTTTCAGTAGAATTGTTACCGAGGGTGATGGTACTGATGGTTATTTCTTCTAAGTCATTAACTAGACATTCCAGGAACACAATTTTCTCTTCTGCAGCTTATTTGAAACCAAGGCAGGCTTCTTGTGCTGCTCTAGCAAATCAAATCTTTTCCACAGCATGGGATAGGATGGTTAATGTGGTAGAATATTTCAGGGAATGATTGGTTATCTATGGGCAGCTGGTATTTTAAGAGAAATTTTCTGAATATACTTTCTGAAATCCCAATATATGAAGTAAAAGGAGCTGTCAATGTTTTTAGAAATCTCTCATAAATTCTCTAATTAGAGAAAACTGCAAAAGCGGTGACGACTACTTTTTCTTGTTGTTGCTTTGATATTTATTTCCTTTTCTTTTAAAAATATTTGTGCAAACCTGCAGCTCTGAAATTAATATTATCCCAACTAAAATAACTATTAATGTTGGAAAACAGCAGTTTACAATTAAATCTATCTTTAGTATTTCACAGAATCAGAGGGGACCAATCTTGACTCTGCTCGAAATTTGCTTCTTTCTTCTAGGGACAAAAGTAGTAGAAGAAACAAAGGTATCAAAAGGACACAGCCTAAATCCTCCTTAAGGCTCTTTTAGACCAGAAGCAATACAGAACAGATGAAGGGAACAAGAAAACAGGAAGAGAAGAAAGAGACTAGACAAAATGAATTTTCCATTACCCAGCAGATCAATGGCTAATCCAAGAAGGAAATCCGAGGCACCTAGTTCCTAGTATATTGTTTCATCCAATAGATTAGGTTGGCATCATAAGCCAAATTGTACTTATTGTTCCAAGAGAAGAAAGTAGAAGTTACTTTGCTAAGACAATACCTGCCTGCGAGAATCATGTGCAACATCACACTAAGTACCCATTTCCCTCTAATCTATAGCCAATGTAGGGCAAGCAAGTTTATGAAGATCTAGCCAGAGGTTGCTCAAACAGAGGTTTCTGATTTAACGAAGGGAGGAGGACGAAGGGGCTGCACACTTTCAACAGTCTTGCCAACAGGTGTTTGTTTTTCAATAGTAAAAGATTATTTGGAGATCGTTCCAGGATTGTAATGGCATCCTTGACAGCATTCATCAGAACATGCTTGAGTCTCTTTCCTACCAGATTTCATTCCTTAAAACGTTACTTCTAAAGCTGAGTCAATGGGGAGATCAGATTTAAGCACCAGAGCCACAAGCTGGTGAAAATATATTGCCCTGAATGAAAGAACACAATCATGCCAGGTCAGTAAATTTCATAAACATTTTGTCCCTTTTTTGAGGTTTCATTTCTAAGAGACACAAGTTCTATGCAAATTCCAAGAAGAGGATGAATCTGCTGAATATTTTATCACATTCCCACATGCTCTAAAAGAACATTACAACTTCACCAGAAAGTTCCATTATGAAAACAGACATGATAAAATTACTTGTGCTAGGAAAGACCAATACATCTCAGAGACTCTTCAACTTCATGATGAAAAAAATCAGTTACAGCACATAGCTGAGGTAAGTGAAAACCTAAAGAGCAAGCATTGATGTGAACACCCACTGACTTTCCAAACAGTCCAATAGAAATCCCCCAAGTGTGTGGTGCAGATATAACTCTAGGCACCCACATGATGAATGGCGCTGAGAACGCTGTGTGTGGCAATGTCACAGAGGGCTTTAGATGTGTGCTGCTCAGAGGGCCACCATTAAAGGAACAGGGAGAGCCAGCTGCAGAGCCCAGGCTGCTGGCATTGATGTTATTGCCAGTGAAACACTGAAGCCACTCTACATCAGCAAAGCCATATAGAAATATTATAATTGTCTCTAGAGTTCTGTAAAACCAACTACTGAAAGCAGAAAATTCAGAATATTTAACTGAAAATGAGGAAGAACTGAATAAAAGTTTTCATTTCCCTAACATCATAACAGGAAAACCCTGGAAGGTTTTTATTTCTGTAAAACTTATTTAATGCCCCCAACTCTAACCTTCACTTCTATAATATAGAATTAAAGATGGTTAAAATCTGGATTTCTCTGTTTTTCTGAAGTGGATTGTTGCGTCTATAGCTAGGAAGGAATGTCAGATAGAAGGCTGTGATGTGGCTCCAAATTTAAATTTAGTATACTAGAAATACCCATGGTTTTGTTGCTTTTTAATTTAATATACATTTTTTTCACTACTGAAATCAGTTCTGGAATTTTTAAAAGTGTTCCTGCAGATTCTTCTAGATGTCCATCAAAATTATTTACAAGGATAACACAGTTCAAAGTGAACATCACAACTGAGCAAGGAAAGCTGTAAAGTGATAGACACTCCATATTCTATGGCTATGTACTTAAAACAGTCACAAACGTAAAGATTTCAACACTAAAAACACTGTGCTTTAGCTAGTTTATAATTAAAATGTGTTTCAACACCTCTGGAAAACTCAATATACAAATAGTTTACAGGATGAAGGATATCTGCATATAAAGTAATGTGCATGTCTTTTATCTCGACTGATTCTAAATTAAAGAGAAAGTTCAATATTAATTGCCAAGTTAAGTTTAAAATGTACATTCAGATAAGCTAAACCTAATTGGCCATAACGGACTTTATCCAGGACATGCTAACTCTTGTAAAGAAAAGTCCTTGTTGATAATCATAATTGGTCTATTTCTGAACTTCATATAGTACATGAAAAATACCATATCCAGATCCAGGCAACACTGGTCCCCAAAACCTAAATGGGGTGAAATCTCTGGTTAAATTCTCACTGAGGAAGGAATGACTTTTAATATCCTGTGCTTCCTGGATACATTTTTGTTGACTGGTGACAATTCGCTCTGGGTTGCTCTTGGTTTGCACGCATTCCAGCGTGCCACATTTTCACAAGAACTTTCTTATAAAGCAAGACCTTCATAATAAAATTGTTTAGACTCAGGAAGGTTATTTGCATTTGGAGACGAGAATGTTACTTTGGTGAAGCCAACAGACGTTGCGCATATGTGGGTAAAATGAACTTTGTACACACAAGAAAATAAAGATATAGAAGTTGAACTTAATTTCAGTCAAACGAGTTAGATTTTTTGTTTGAACTGAAAGGGAGATCAGTTAATTCTGGATAAAAAGGTTTGCTTCATGATACTGATGATGCCCTTTACCTTCACGTCTCCCTTTTAGGCAGACTTTCCCTTTTCTTCATAGCATAAATTGTACTTGGAGAACCACCTTTAAAGCTCCACAGTGGCAAAACTTCCTACTCAGAGGCTGAATTTCTGAACAAGCTCAGTCTGTCCCTGATATTTCACTTCACAGAAAATTTGGAAACAATTGCTCAACATGGTCTTTTTGCCTAAACCGCCTGCACAATACAGCTTTGCTTCCAGTGTTTCTTTCTAAGTCTTCCTTGGCTCTTCTGATCCTTTCCCCATGAGCCTTCCCCTGCCTTACTTTCTCTCTGTCAGGGGTGAAGCTGTACGGACATGCCCGTCAGTGTCATCTAACACTGGTTCCTCTGAACCATACTGTGGAGCATCAGAAAGTCAAGCTTAGGGTGACTCAGCAGACAAGGCCGGTGTCACCTTATCAGACCTTAGCGTCGTCTACTGTGTCGTGTATTTCAATTGCACTGAGCAAAGATGCTGAATGATTACATCTCAATAAGAGCAGCTAATTAAATATTTACTTGGAAGAAAGTTCACATGTAATATGATTCACCTCCATGAAGATCTATCTGATTTTTCATAGCTATCAAGTGTATTCTGATCTCAGTGTACATACAGTTGAGTTAAACATAAAAATTCCCATAGAGCAAAAAAAGATTACATCTGTACATCCAAAGCCAAATTCACCACCTTGATTCTTGTAAGCAGTAGTGGACTTTCCTCATGTTTCTGACTGCTTAGACACTTCTTTCATTATATCTTCAAAGACAACACTTACATGCATTTTCATTTGAAATATTACCATCCAAAAAAATGTTCTATTGGTCAAAAGACATTCAGTGTGTTGCTCTTCCATACTGTTTGAAATCAGCATTCAGTTCACAGTGTAGTGTGTAATCATAATAGACTGTGACACAAAAACAGAGCAGATGGAAATATTCATGCTGGTTTTGAAGGTTAGTAAGTTTTTCACACATTCACACAAGAGTCCAAAATATTTGCCTGCCCTTAGCTGAAAATCTTCAATAAAATCCTAAACCTGCTAGCTCTGCCTCGGAAAATAACAGCATCAAAATATTTCTTAGATAGAAATCTTGGCACAATATGTTTCCAAGAAAGCTGGGATTAAATACACAGAGACAATCATATTCACTAAGACAGACTCCTCTACGGTCTTGACTACGATGCACTCTGTTCCCCAGAACAAAATGAAGTGTAACCTCCATCAGTGCTTTACTTGTCAAAAATATAAAAGGAGAATTTTAGTTTTTGAAGAAAACAGTCTTATAGCTGTCTTTTCAACAACACAGCAGTAATTTTAAGAAAATACACAAATCCAGGAAAAATAGTTTCCACATTGGAACCACCATTGTGCCATGTTCTGCATAAATGAGCCATTTGTGAGAAAATGAAAGTTTATAGCTTCATTTGCCCTAGTGTGATCTTTCACTTGGCGAAACTACCTCTGTATAAATAAGATCTCTGATTCAGTGTTGTGTGAAGTCAGTGGCCACATCACACTTCAGATTTGATGTTGACTTCTTTAACTGACCTCTGTTGAAGTGTTCCAAATTCAGATTTGCAGGATCCTTAGACGATCCTCTGTAAATTTAGTTTAGAGCTTTCAGATTGCAAGGTGGAAAGTACAACAGCAACTCAGAAAATCCGAGATAATAAACACTGTAAACAGTGAAGTAGTTGGTATGTAAGATAGAAAGTCAGCATTTCTTTAAAATATAGCTAGTCTCATACATACTGATAATTTTTGAATCTTTCATAATATCAGGTGATTTATAAACATTCATTCAAAATTTACTATTCCTGGTTAGCATCTAAGTATATTATTCAGATTAGATGCTATAATGTAAAATTCTAGTATTGCCTCTGAAGCAGTTTATGATCCTGCAGTCAGAACAGTTTATTGGTTTATGCTTCTTAACATCTTGTTTTCATCACATTCAGATGACAATGTTCCATTCCTTACCCAGTTATTGGCTGATATCGGAACAGTGAAAATGAGCAGGCTGTGACTTATCAGATATGGAGCTCGCTGAAATCACTAAGACACTGGCATGTAGCAACCATGAAACTGTGGAGTTGAAGATCTCAAGGTGAGTGAGTAAGGCTGGAGCAGAGCACTGACCCTGGACTTCAGGCAAGCAGACTGTAGCTGGATCAGGGAACTCGTAGGTACGATCCCATGGGAAGCAGATCAGAGGAGTGAAGTTTCTCAGGGAAGCTGGTAGGTCTTTAAAGACAGCACACACCGAGCGAAAGAATGATCCACCCCAAGACTCACCAAACAAGTAGAGATATCAGGAAACCGGTGTGGCTAGGCAGGGGGTTCATGGTGGAGCAGCATACAGAAGGGGGAATCAGGGACAGGCTACAAAGGAGGAATCCAGAAACATTGCCCAGACATGCAGGGATGCTGTCAGGAAAGCCAAAGCTCACATTAAGGTGATGCTCACAGGGAACAGCAAAAGCAACCAGAAGAGCTACTTCTGCTGTATTAGCAGGAAAATGCTGAATGAATGGAGTCCATGGCTGAACAGGGTGATTGATTTAGTGACAGTGAACACAGATTAGACTGAGATACTCAATGCCTTCTCTGCCTCAGCCTTCATTGACAAGGTCTACCAGACCTCTGCTTGAAGGGGCTCAAGAAAGAGGAGAAAAGCTAGCTGTGGTTGAGAGTTGAGTGAGGGGTTATATGAGAGAAATCACAGAATCATAGAATGGCTGCAGCTGGAAGGTACCTGTGGAGACTGTCTAGTCCAACCTCCCTGCTCAAAGCAGGGTCACCTACAGCAGGTTGCCCAGAACTGTATCCCATCAGATTTTCAATATCTCCAAGGATGGAGAATCCACAACCTGTTCCAATGTTTGAGCAACCTCACCAAANAAAAAAAAAAAAAAAACCAAAAAAACCCAAAAAGGTGGGGTTTTATTTATGTTTAAATGGAATTTCCTGTATCTCAGTTTGTGCTCATTCCCTCTTGCCCTGTCACTGAACATCACCGAGAAAAGCCCAGCTACATCTTCTTTACTTCATCATATCAGATATTTATACATATTGATAAGATCTCCCTGAGCCTTCTTTTATGCTGGCTGAACAGTCCCAGCTCTTGCAGTGTCTCCTTGTATGGCAGAAGAGGCAGAAGCACCTAATCACCTTCATGGCCCTTTGTTGGACTCGCTTCAGTATGTCCATGTCTCTGTTGCACTGGGGAGCCCAGGACTGGATCCAGCACACCAGATGTTTATCACCAGTGCTGAGCAAAGGAAGGGATCCCCTCTCTCAACCTTTTGGCAATGGTCTGCCTGATGCAGCCCAGAAGGCTGTTGGCCAGCCATCTTTGCTGTAAGAGCACACTGATAGCTCATGGCCAACTTGTTGTCCACCAGTAGCCCCAAGATCTTCTCTGCAGAGCTGTTTTCCGGCTGGATGCCCCCACCATGTCCTTGTGCCTGGGGTTATTTCTCCCAAGGCACGTGACTTGGCATTTCCCTGTGCTAAACCCGATAAGGTCCTTGTCAGTCCTTTTTTCCAGGCTGTTGCAGTTCCTCTGAATGGCAGCACACCCATCTGGTCTAATCAGTCACTCCTCCCAGTTTTGTATCATCTGCAAACTTGCTCTGTCCCATGTGACTCATCCAGGTCGTTACTGAAGACGTTAAACTGCATTGGCCTGAGCACCAATGGGGGGACAGCTCTGAGTGGACACCAACTCTGGGGCACACCACTAGTGACTGACCACTAGCTGGACTGTGCCTCTGATAACAACCCTTTAAGTTTGACAGTTCAGCCAGTTTTCAGTACAACTTGCTGCTCATTGATCTACTTCATGCTTCATCACTTTGTCAGTGAGTAAGATATGGAGCCATGCTTGGTGCAGGTGCCAAGGTGTTGACAGTAGGGGGGTGTAGGGGTGGCCTCTGTCAAGAAAGGCTGGGGCTTCCCAGTGCCAGACACAGCCAGTTGCAGCTGGTTCCAGCTGGCTCCAACAGACCCACCAGAGAACACAGCAGAGCCTGTCAGCCAAGACGGTGGTGCTGCTGGGAAAGCATATTTCAGAAAGGGCAAAATACCACACAAGCAAAAGAGTGGGGGAAAAAAATGTGAGAAACAACTGTATGAACAGAAAGGTCAGAGAAGGAGAGGAGGAGGTGCTCCAGGTGCCAGAGCAGAGGTTCCCCAACAGTCCACGGAGGACCACGTTGGAGCAACAATGCAGTCCACAGAGCAGGTAGATATTTTTGATAGACAGATATAATAGATAGATAGACAGGTAGATATGCTGGAGCAGGTAGATATTTTCTGAAGGAAGCTGCAGCCCATGGAGACCCCATGCTGGAGCAGGGGAAAAGTGTGAGGAAGAAGCAGGAACAGAGACAGTGTTATGGACTGACCACAGTCCCCCACCTCACCCCCACCCCCTCTGCACAGCTAGGAGACAGGGAGGTAGAGGAGTCAGGAGGTGTGAAGTTGGTCTGTCAGGCAGCCAAGGTCAAACCCACCACACATGCAAATCCATAACAATGGGCTGCATCCAAGGGTGCTGAGGGATTTGCCAGAGTCCTTGCAAGGCTAATTTATGTCTTCTCTGAAAGATCACAGAGATGTGGGGAGGTCCTTGATGACTGGAGAAGGCAAATGTCTCAATCATCTTCAAAAAGCCAATCAGTCTTATTTTAGACCCTTAGAAAACCAGAGAATGAGTCTTCCTGGAGTATGTCTCTGGGCACAGGAAGGAGAAGAACATGATCAGAAGTGGACAGCACTGATTTATCAAGTGCAAATCATGCCTGACCAACCTGTTTGCCTTCCATATTAAAATGGACAACTTGATTACCTTCCATAACAAAATGAGTGGATTTGTCAACAAGGGGAGAACACTGAACATCATTTACCTTGACTTCAGCAATGTTTCCAATGCTGTTTTCCACAATAATCTTGTAGCCATATTGGGATGCTTTGCACTAAATGAATGAACAAACAGATGAATAAAAACCTGACTGAATGGTCAGAGGACAGTGGTTAATGGGTTGTACTTTACCTGGAGGCCAGTAATAAGGGGAGTACCAAAGGGGCCTGTCCTGGGACCTGTCTTGTTTAACATCTCAGTCAAAGACCTGGAGGGGCTTACAGAGTGCTTGTTCATCAAATTTGCTGATGTCTCCAAACTGGAGGGGGAGGACAGCTCCTGTGCAAAATCTGGTATGTAGGTCAAATGAATGATATAGGCTGGGGACCAGCTGCTTGGGGAGCAGCTTTGTGGGAAAGGCCCTGTGATCGTGGGGAGCAGTAAGCTGGACATGGACTAGCAGTGTGTCCTGCAAGCAGAGACAGCCAAAGGCATCCTGGTCTGTATGAACAGGAACAGAGCCAGGGTGATTATTGCCCTACTCAACACTCACTGGACCACATCTGAATACCGCACCCAGCTTTGAGCCCTCCAACACAATAAAGATATCAATAAATTGGAGACTGTTCAGCAGAGGCAACCAAGGTGACGGGAGCTGGAGCACTTGCTCTGTGAGGAGCTCTGGGGGAGCTGGGCTTGTTCAGCCTGCAGCAGAGATGACTTTGGGGGTACCTAACAGCAACCCCAATGCCTACAAGGAGATTATACAGGGAACAGAGCTGGGCTCATCACAGTGGTGCATGGCAGGAGGGCAAGAGGCAGCCGACATACATTGAAACTAGAAAGGGTCACAATGGATATAAGGAGAAACTGTTTTTCCATTAGGACATCCAGGCAGCAGCACAGGTTGCCCAAAGAGGTTGTGAAGTCTCTGTCCTTGAAGGTTTTCAAGCCCTGACTAGTTGAAGCCCTGAGCAGCCTGGTCTGACCTCAGAGCTCACTCTGCTGTTAGCAGGAGGTTGGACCAGAGACCTCTTCAGACCCCTCCCAGCCTAACCTATCCTGTGATCCTGCAGTAAACAAGAGCTTCTCATCATTTGGCAGAATGCATTAAATGCAGTTACTGTGATAATTGCTTCATGCCTTCATCTGTGGCTTTCAGAAATTATTTCCTATTAGAGTCTTTAGAGTTTCCAGTTTTCTACATAGGAATGACAGCTTGAACAACCTTTTAATGTGTTCAACTGACCTGTGATTTTAAATCTTTCTACCACAATATAGACATTTCCCAATTACTTTGCCATGTGCCTGAGCTCTATACGATATAACAATGTGCTTAATGTAATGAAGAATGTATCTATGACTTTTAGGTGGTGCAATTTTTTTTGCTTGTATTAAATACATTCTTACTGTTCTGCATCATCTCTTTATGCTTTTCTTGTTACATAGCTAAAGGTATCATCTAGTACCAGGTTTAATTTTGAATATTTTGAAACCAGCTGAGAGGCTGCCCCTCATCCTAAATATATCTAGGTACCTACAAAGCTTGCTTCCATAGCCAAAGTTTCTTATTCACGAAAAACATTAAAAATTCAAATAACTTTGTCTCCTCCTTCTGACACTGCAGTACATGTTTTTTGATAAGTATAGGCTGTTTGCTATACTTGTATGAAGCCACTGATGAAGGAATGAGTTTTACATTTTATTCTGCTCTCATATGGAAGTGACTTCCATAGCCCAAACCTAACATCTTTGAAACTTTTGTCACCTAGAAAGCTCTTCCTTGTTTCTTAGTAGTTAAACTCTTCTCAGTAATGAAGACAAAGGTTTTCTTGCTGTTGGTGCCTGAGGATGGATTTCTGCAGACCAGTTAGAGGATTAGGATTCAGAATACACACTGCAGTTACCATTCAACAATGTCATGCAGTAGCAGTCTGTGAGTAACAACTACTTGTGACACCCCATATCAAATGCAGGATAACTTAACCTTCTTTTATTGACAGCTAAGATGCCCTGATTTGGTCATCTTGTCTTATAGTCATCCCCAGATCAAAACGGGCTCAAAGAGTCACTACAGAATGCATAAATAACAACTTTCTGTGCTGTGATAACTTATGGTGTGGCAAAGTCACTTGCAGAGAGCTCACCACTTAACTTTGCTCTTTACTCTGCTGAACATGTTCACTAGATCCTGAGTGTGGAAGCTTTGAAAACATAATTTAGAGTTCTACTTATTCCATTAGCATGACATCCATTTGAATTAATTTGGTTTGACTTGGTTCCTGGCAGTCTGATGGATCACAGTTGTCATTTATACCAATGGTGGCAGTCTGTCTCCTCCATTTCACGTGCCTTGTCCTAGAATTTTCATTATTTGGTACAACAGAATTTGGCTAGTCACTGGAAATAACTACAATCAGTTCACACACACAAAAAAATCACATATAAATCATATTCATGAAAAAAATCCCTATATTTTAAACAACAAAAATTCAATTAGCCTTGGAAAAATATGTATGGGACATTTCATAGGTAGGATATGAACAATGTCCTGGTAAAGCCTTGCTTCTCACACGCCAAACTCAGTAGCATGTTTCGTTCATTGTTGCCTTTCAAAGATGAAACAGATGAAAATAGTACAAGAGTACATTTATGTAACACCATGTCTCCTGAACATTGTCAGCTTGCTCCCCCAATTTCTAAACTTTAATTCTGACATGCACATGCGGATTGTGGGCACAGTGATTCATCAGTGCAAGGATGAAGAATGAATCATCCCAAAATGATCATGGAGGAGGTGGATACGGTAGTGCAGGAGGGCACACCAGAGGCAGCATGCCACGCCATCTGAAAAACATGTTCAGGAATGATTGAAGTGCTCTCAGATGCAGTCTTTCTCTGAGGATTAAAATAGAGCAGTGTGATTTCTCTACACATCTACCCTGTAGAAAAATATATTCTACAAATAAAACAAAATGTTAAGTGCAGAAAAGGCATCTGGGATTGTACTTCCATTCCTACTTTCCAAATTAATCTTGGTTTTAAATAACAGGGTAAGTGTTGGAGTGTCATCTGTGATGTCCAGTAGTCTCACCTTGCACCATGCCGAAAGTTGTTGTCTAACTGCCCTCTATTGTAACTAATAATGACCTTATAGCATCATATCCAGAGAAGCCTGAAAAAGAAAGCATTTTCGGCTATACAAACCTCTTCTCTTCCTTACATCTGTCAAGCCCTAGAAAGGAACAGCAATGTAAGGAGACTGTTTTCATGACCTACTGTTAGTACGGGTTCATTTAACGTGACTGCCTGTGAGTATTACTGTGTATTCATTTCTTATTTCCACTTTATCTCTGCATAAAAGTGCCTTAAAACTGACAGATATAGTAAATGCCAGTGCATTTATACAGTCATCCATAAACATATTTCCCATTCCCATCACTTCTGAGGACTCAGGTCAACTTTTGTGATATACGGTTAAGATACAGATACAAAATGAACACACAGTAATAACATCAGTATTTTGCACGAGAAACACAGAACACTTTTGGGGTTGTTTTGGTGGGGTTTGTTTTGGTTTGGTGGTTGTTTTTTTTTTTGTTAAGCAGATTAAGCTATACTTTTTATTCTTTGTTATGTTGCTCTTCAAGGTACCGGCATGAAATTCCTCAGAAATACCCCACTTGAGAGAAGCTGGATAAATATTACTTGCTCCAACAATACAAAAGAAAACAGAATCTGGTTAATTCGAGTTATAACAACAAATCTCTTCCTAGCAAAATGGTTTGATGTTTCCTGAGAGAATTCTTTTTCTGTTCTATGACAGTACTTCATGAAATAAGAAACTTCCAATACAATGCCCGTATTGGGCAACCAGGAATTTAGACTCCTCGTGGAAACAGCTGTGCCCATTATTGATCCTGCCAAGTGTTCCAGGGTGAGAAGTGAAACAGAAAGTGTGCTAGCCAGGAAATGTTGTTGTCTCATATGAAATGATAGCTTTTCCTAATAATCAGCATCATGGTATGTAGGCAGCAGGGGGTACATATTATTCAGGCCATTTTTAACGTGTGAATGTAGTCCACGCAATTAAGAATAACAAAAGGGAATCTACCTTAGTATTTCATATAAAGGTTTGAGGCAGCAACTAAAGACTTTCTGTTTATATAAATTTTCTCACTGAAAGTGAGAGAAAAAACATCTCAGGAATGCAATTGATAAACCAATGGATAAACTTGATTGGTTTGGTGGGATTCTTTTTGTTTTTTCATTTTGTACAAGCCTGAAACTATAACAGAATCTGAAGCCCCAGATGAGTTTGGTTTGGCTTCTGTTGATAGCCTCCATGACTGGATGTTTTTACCTCCTCTACCCTTCTTTCAGAACTGCACTACAGCAGTGAATACAGCAAATCAAAACATTTTCCAACATAATTTTGTCATAAAATACCAATTCATCTATACTGAAATATTGCTCAGATTTCTCAAGGAGGAGCTGAAAGTGAGAAAGAGATCCCAGCATAGCTAAAAAGGCTAAGGCAATGGTAAGTGATGTCTAATTCAAAGTCCCTACTCCAATTCTAACTTGCAGTCAGGACTTAAATTTCACAGTCCCACGTATTAGAGTGTATTAGGCAAGTATAAGCAAGGGTTCTTAAGTGGAGATGTCTTTTGCTGCCTCTCACTGTATGAGTTCAGTTTAATCCAGTCGCAGAAACAATAGATTTTCAGAGCAATAGCTGAGTTTTCTGGGCAGCAGCAACATGGAACAGTGAGAGCATCTGGAAGAGCTCTCTCAGCCCAGCCTGAGAGGAGCTTCGCAGAGCCTGGGCTGGGCATGTTCATCCCCACTGCTCACCTGCCTCGTCCTGACCCACCTACGGCAGGTAGGGATGTCACGGGGCACCCGGCAGATATTTGTCAGCAGATCAGTAAAAGAAAAAAGGATTCACTTTTGAGGAACTTAAACAGTCTCTCATGTAGGTATTCACGGTTTTAATTAGTTTTGTTTCTTGCCTCAGTAGGGAGGTCCAAGACGTAAAGGATCAGTAGTGTGGGAAGAGCAGCAAATGAATTCACCTTTAAACAAATAAATGTAAAAGAGCAGAGATTATCTTAATAAAGGTACTTTAAAGGAAACTGTTTGTTTATTTTGATTGTACTTAACCTGACATTTGTTCTCTCTGTTAAAGGACAACCTCAGTGTACTCATAACTACACTGTGCAGGGAGAAGGGATTGGGGGAAACAAGGGAAATGAAATGCTCATCTGAGTCATGCATGAACTTTTCCTTTCAGAATTATTAAGACCATCTTATCTAATCTCTCAGATACTTAAAAGGGATTACAAAAACGTTGCTGACATACTCAGAACTTTAAAGAAGCTTGCATTGGTGAAAAACCCCATGCATCATTTAGTCAGTGAATGTTATTTCTAATAGCATGGCTATCATCACATTTATAGAGCTTTTCAGCCCTGCATATATGATATACTATCTCTCTGCCCAAGTACAATAGATGGAGGAAAGGGGCCAAAACCAGTGAAAACAAAATGCCACCATGAATCTTTGGTACCTTAAAGTCAGTGACAGATTGCCTGTTCACTTCACTGGGACAAGGATTTCAACTAGAAATATCCCTACTGAGTAGAAAATCCATCATGTACCAACAGAAAATACACATTTATCATTTCCATTTGTGAGAGCAATAGTTTCTGATCCATTCATTTGGCCATTTCTACAACATATTAAAATGAATAACATCTGATATTTCAGAAAGGCAATAAAACAGAACCAAATAACAGTCTGAATCCGATAATTATGAGCACAGCTTATTCTTCCTATTCCTTGCTTAACTACGACTTCACTTAATAACTATGGCTAGACAGTCTTTCCTTCTCTCCTTCCCCATCTGCATGGCTGCTGTATTTACCATATAAAGGCCCAGACTGTTGAATACACATAGATTAGGTTAAATAGTGAGAAAATTGTTCCCGTGATTATACAGCTTCTCAGATGCCACAATTATCCCAAAGATTCAACAGCTGCTTCATGTTTCCCAGTTACAGCTACAGACTGGTCAGTAGGAAAAAAAGATTGTGTTTGATTTTTAATTTTTTTTTTAAAGGTGTGGTACATCACACTCAACTAAAATAACAGTTAGAAGTCTTAGGTGAAATACTGAAGTCAAGAATCAAAGAAAGATCTTGTTCTCTCACCTGACATAAAAATCAAGTAATTGAGAAAATAAAGAATGTAAACATTAATATGGGACTCAGTGATTGGTTTTGTAGCAAACCTAATTTCCAGAGATGCCCTGACTTGCTCCTCTGTTTAGTGAAAAATCAATGACTGGAAACTGGACCGATGCAGAGAAGCACAGCTGTCAACATTATGTCACTCTCTGCTGCTTTATTTCTCCCCTTTCTTGAATCCCTTCACTAGTTTCTATATTCCTTCTGCATTGCCTTCAAGTTACTTATTCTTTGCACATCTTATAGCCATCTTCTATATCTTTCTCTTTTTCTTTTGTCCTCCCTTTGAGTATCTCTGTGGTGTTTTTTTCTTCTGTATGTAGAAAAATAGATGCATAAACCCCAATCCTCTTAATCCTAATTTGTTAGTTCTCTCTTTGCCTGTTTCTCCTACTCCTGGTTTTGAGCCTGCCTTTGTGTCAGTCTGCATAATTTCCCAATGTGTCAAACTGTCAGGAAGAGACAGGAGCGTTTTACTGTGGTCAGACGAACTGAAGACAGTCTTGTTTGCTCTGACCCAATGTACATATAGGTTTATGAGTCCCTTTTTTGAAGAAGGAGTGGGTAGGTTGTTTCAAGGGAGGGACATTCCCTAGAAATGGACAGCTGAGAATTCAGCTTGGTGTATGCTTTATGTACAGTTATTTCTGTACTGAGATTCGGGAGCAAATTAGACAAAATGCATTTCCATGCTACACCCCTGAGAACCAAAATAAAGGTATATGCACACTGAAGCTCGATAATGCCTTCAGGCTTTCCCAGGTGGGGAGCACTGCATTAGCTGATGATGCTATACCTGACACAATTTATGGAGCTCTGGCTTGCCTATGTTCCTGCAGCCATTCCTGAGGTTCCTGTGGACTGCAGTGGGTTTGGACACTGTATGGTGATTTGTGTTTTCATGCCTTTTTATGTCCTTTAAGCCTCAGCCTCAGATATCACTCCCCTTGAAGAGGAAGGGGTGAGGTGGCTTGGCTGTATTGACCATTGTACTTGCACAACAGGGAGCCCTCAGACTGAAAACAGGGCTTTTAGGCATCAGCAGGTTACTCTGCTCTGTTGCATTGAATAAATGGGCTGGGGTGGATGTGAGGCCTGGCACTTTCTTTTAATGAGTCTGCAATGGAGATTCAATATGGTGTACTTCCTTGCCTTCCTGTCAGCCTTCCAAAACACTAGTTGTTGTATATACTATTTCTGCAGCGAGTTGGGTCTACAAACTATCTTTTTTTTTTTTTTTTAAAGTTTATAACTCTGACATTATGTCTTGAAGAATATGAATATATTGATGTCTGAATATGAGATATGTGTCTAGGCTCCCATTACAGTTATCCAACTGTAGTTAATACAGGTGATGGACTCTGGAGAGTGATTCAGGTAACCCTTGAATGGACACCTAGTTGTAGTCAACCAAATTCCTCTAGGCTCCACTGACTGTGTTAATTAAATCTCCGTGAGCTGTAATGGGAGTGTAGTCACCTAATGCCCATGTAGACACATACATTTAGATATCTGAACCTGCAAGCTGATTTCATCCCATTAGGATCTCTACGGAATCAACGGAGAGAAATGAGCTAGTCTACGATGCAATTAATTTCACCCTAAAATACACATCTAAAATATGGTCAGACGAATCCCACCCTAGGATTCTTCCAATTTGTTGCTAAGTTTGCACTTTTTATAGTGTGTTACTTTTATACCTGATTTAGGAGCTTAATTTCAAACATTTTCTTGGAACTGGAATTCTTCATAGGCAAAGGATATATGGGAAGTATATATAGGGCAGCTAGTTTTTCCCATCGCTTTTAGCAGAAAGCACAGTTTGTTCAGGTATAATTTTGAAGGGTAGTTCATTTGTAAGATCACTTTAACACATCCTGAACCCATAGAAAATATATTGCCATTTCATATTTTAATTAGCACAAATAATTGTTCATTTAATTGCCAATCTCATCAGTAAAGAGTCTTTAATAAGAAGATACAGGCAATTCCAAGCTCGTATGCTCTCCCCCAGTAAAATTCTCAAGGCCTATTCTCAATTAAACATTCTGTTAACCATTACGACACTTTCTGAACCAATTGATTTTGCTTTTCTATTCCAAGGTTAGATGCTCATTGTGCTTCTCCCTACCATTTTCTCTTCCTGTAGAAAGCATAACAGTGAAGTAAAAGACTCAAATAAGGTTAATAGATTTTGAAATTAGAAGGAACATTATGATCTTTAATGGCCTGACTCCCAAAATAACCCAGGCCATAGAAACTCACCCAGCAATTCCTGCATTCAACCTACATCGTCTCTTTAAATTTTAGTACATCCATTGGAAAGTTATCCAGTCTTGATGCACAGACTTCTAGAGAGTTAGAATCCAGCACATCCTTACTTGTTCTATTTGATAAATTACCCTGAGAGGTTAGACCATGTAGCAGACAGCTTTCATCAGGTTTTGATATCGCTTTTCATGGTAAACAGAGCTATCAGGCGTCACTTCCCATGTTTTTACTTGTAGATCATGGGAAAATCACCTCTTAATCCCTTTTTGAACATATTACATGCATTGATCTTCCTATTGTCCTTACTATAAAAATGCTTTCATAGAATCATAGAATCATAGAATGGTTTAGGTTGGAAAGGACCTTGAAGATCATCGAGTTCAAACCCCCCTGCCATAGGCAGGGACACCTCCCACTACACCAGGTTGCCCAAGGCCACGTCCAGCCTGGCCTTGAACACCTCCAGGGATGGGGCCTCAACAACCTCTCGGGGCAACCTGTTCCAGTGCCTTACCACCCTCAAAGTGAAAAACTTCTTCCTAATGTTCAATCTAAACCTGCCCTCTTCCAGTTTGAAGCCATTCCCCCTCGTCCTATCACTACATGCCCTAGTAAAAAGTCCTTCCCCAGCTCTCCTGTAGGCCCCCTTTAGGTACTGGAAGGCCGCAATAAGATCTCCCCAGAGCCTTCTCTTCTCCAGGCTGAACAGCCCCAACTCCTTCAGCCTCTCCTCATAGGATTATATTCTTTCCAGATATAATAATTAATTAATCTCTTACTTGAGATGTTTCCACTTTTTTTCCAGTGTGGACATCAGAATGGGACCCAGGATTATTACTAATGTATGCAGAGGTGATATTTCCTACCTACTTCCTCTTAATACTCTGAAGCTTATATTTCAAGGATAACACTGTCTTTCCTAATTATAACACTATATTGACAGTTAATGTCCGGTAGGTTGTCTGCCAGTACAGCTAAGTTCTCAGCAGTGTCATCATATTCCCCTGTCGCCAGTTTACATTCTTAGACATACAGAGTTTGACTTACTTATGTTAATTAATATTTTGTTCGATGGAGATCACCTTACCAAGTGATCCAGACCACTCTATAAAACTGGTCTATCATCATTATTATTTACCAGTCTAGAAAGTTTACTCCATCTACAAACTGCCATAGATTACTTTGATTTTCTCCCATAAATTTGCTAGGAAGTTTGAGTTGCTATGAAACAAAACTCAGATCTCTGTGGCAAGATTGTACCTTAGCTATGATGACGTATTAGCAAATTGCTTTCATTTTTGTATTTAACTAGTCTTCATTCAGTCTTAATGATATACTTTGATTTAGTGAAATTCTTTTTTTAACTACTGTGGCACTAAAGATTAAGTGAAATATCTTGCCAACATCTATTATACTTACTAAGCTTTTTTTTGTCATCCAAGTTTTTATATCGTGTTTGTTTGGCAGAGTTAAATAAAAGTTATATAACCCCTTTTTGATTGTCATTAGTTATTTCAACATTCTTTTATTTTTATATGAATGGCTTCCATATTGGGCAATCAATTGGACTTACTAGAGCTTTGAATGCACTATCTTTTAATGATTGGGCACCAGATTTCTAAAAACTGGAAGAATGACTGATTTTGAACATAAGAGAAATCAACTGAATATTCACTATGAAGAGCAAGAAAGCCATCAATAACTTCACTATATTTGGGGAATAAATGACATTTTCAGACAATAAATACATTAGAAAAAAATGTGCTCTTTGACTAAACTTTGGAAAGAGGAAAAATAAATGCTTTTCCATACATGGTTTTAATAGCATTAGGCATGTATATGACTGGCTGATTTATTACAAGCATTGGGCATTTTCTTGAAAATCTATTACTTTAACCAGCTGAAAAGTATGAAAGTCGCATTATTACTAAGACCAGTTTTCCCTTATAAGTGTATAACATCAACGCCAGTGTAAGTAAAAAACGAGCCATTCTTCATGCCTGATATGTTATACCATTTTTCTCACTATATTTTTCTTTGTGAAAATTGTCTAATTGCAAAAGCCTATGGTCACATTTGATCACTGATCGTATTAGCATCTCTGATGGTTTGGTTGGAGATTTGTAACTGCTTGCAGTTTTTCAAAAGGTAGTGGATTTCATAAATTGTCTATGTTGCAATGTTGCATAGTGTTTGTAGATTTCTATTCCAGAGAAGAAAACAGCATCTCAGTTCTTATGATAGCACCAGTTTTCTTCAAGCTAATAATGAGGAAATTCCTTCAACTTAAGTGACAGGAGGGTTTTTTGTTGTTTTTTCTCTTCTGAGTGTTTATTTATGACTGGTAGCTTCGTTCAACTTGGTTCGATCCTGTAGGTCAGTAAAGATTAAAATTACAAAATATTAACTGAGTTTTGCCCTCAATTTTTTTAGAAAACAGCATTACTCGAGAAAAGCATAGACCATTAAGTCAATAAAACAGTTTCCTTCAGCTTTGTAGTGACTCTTGTTTATTTTCCTATAAAGTAAAAAATTGTGCTCATTTTTACTTACCAAATGCCATGTGACCCACAGAATTTTTCAATATAAAATTTAACTTAAGAAAAAATATTCTTTTAATCTTACATTGTTTCAACCAAAGCCTTTCTCCTGCAGTTTTATTAAAATATTAATTAAAAATATTCAGAGCATATACATCATTAAAGTCTGTTCTAAACAGATTCAAATACAGAATATAAGAAAGGTTTTTGCTATTACTTCAAATACTAAAAATAATCTCACATCCAGGGCTGTCCATAATGTTTAGAGCTTTCAATTTAAAAGCTATCCTACTTTTGGCATTCACCCTTACTTAATTATTTCTTACTTGGGGAGAATGAATCTTTCTCCGGCTGAGGCAGCAGCTGCATCATATTGATTTAATCCAAAAAGGGCAAAAAATATATTTGTTATTCTTGCTTGGACAGATGACTTTAGGAGACTCTATATAGAAAATGTCATGTAAAGTAACAATATTGTCTCTTTGAGGCAATTCCATCTGCCACTGTGTTTACTAAGTTCCTTTCACATATCAAGCTTTCTTTTGATTTCCTTCATTATACAGTTATTTGTGTTCCATTAAGTATTCTTACTAAAAACAAAACAAAACAACACAACACCCCCAGATCCTAAAGGTATAGTATTTCATAATTTCCAGTTTTTCCAGAACAGTAGTTCTTTTTTTCAAGGGAGATGTAGTATTATGACTTAGAGGTCATTGATTTCATGCTTAAGTATGAATTTTTGACTACCAAATATACCATTGGGACCAGGCAATTGATTGGTATTTGAATTACTTTGTCTTTGCTTTTGGTTTTGTTCCTTTTCCCCCAGCTTTTCTTTGTGACACATTAGCTGTCTGCCTAACTCACAAGAGCTTTGTTACCCTTGAGCCATGTCAAAGTTCATCAAGGGGATCTCATCAATGCTTATAAATATCTGAAGGGTGGGTGTCAAGAGGATGGGGCCAGGCTCTTTTCAGTGGTGCCCAGCTACAGGACAAAGGTCAATGGGCACAAACTGGAACACAGGAAATTCCGTCTCAACACGAGGGAAAACTTTTTTACTTTGAGGGTGGCAGAGCACTGGAACAGGCTGCCCAGAGAGGTTGTGGAGTCTCCTTCTCTGGAGACATTCAAAACCCACCTGGACGCAATCCTGTGCGATCTGCTCCAGGTGAACCTGCTTTGGCATGGGGGGTGGACTAGATGATCTCCAGAGGTCCCTTCCAACCCTGACCATTCTGTGATTCTGTGAAGTCTGATGTTCTGTTTCCAGCTGTAATTGGAGAGACGTACAAAGCTCTGTAGGAGATCCTGCCCACCATAGTGATTTCCACTCAATTTCAAGAGCCACCAGGAATTAAGCTTTGGATTCTCCTTCACATAAAGCAGTTAAATATTAAGTAGTCATATCTGTAAATATCTGTAAATATCTCCATAAATATCAAATATGATTTTGAATCTCAGCCTCACTGGCCTTGTCTTCACCTTCAGAAAAGGCCAGGTTCTGTACACCTATACTTTCAGCCACTCCACTGAAAGCTAATGGAAACAGAAGATAGCTTAGCTCCCTATCAGTACCTTATTTCCTTAACTATGTAACTATATAACTATAACTTTAAATTAATGATATTCCAGCCAATTCACTGACTCTTTTCCAAACTCTTGAGTTTCGTCAAGGAAAAAAAATTCTGTTTGTTTTATACCTTTGGCTATTTATAATCATTTCAGCCATCTTAATTTATAACAGCCTGCAGTAATTTATGCTGCTTGCCAATTATGTTCACTAGAGATACATTTAGCTAAAGTAACCTCATATGACTTGCAGTTAAATCATATCAGTTTACTTTTTCCCTTCCAGTTCTCTTTTTTTTTTGTCACAGGTATGTAGGCCTTACTGTGGTATTTTTTTTAGTTTTATTTTCTGTTATCAAGGATTTAATTTTTTTTTTTACTTTTTATTTTATGGTATTTTTTAGCTGCTCTACAATAAATCCTTATGTATTCACTTGCATTGCACATTTTTTGAAGGACAGATTGCTCCATTTCTAAAGTAGCTAAGCTATCTCACACAGTCTTAAAAAGAACAAAGTGTACACACAAGGAGTGACTAATGGCTAATTAGTGTCTCATAAATTTATTACATTTTAAATTTCCTGTGTTAACTCCCACTGCAACAACAATGGTCTGCTCCCTTCATCTCCACTGTGTGGAAATCTGTGAATATTCAGAGGCAAATAGAAATAGATGAGCTAGATGGCGGTACTGTACAACCACAAGGACTCGTAGAGTATGAGCAAAATAAAGAGGTTATCAAAGAGGAAAATATTGCCATTATTACACTAGCATATTTGCTAGTGTTGTGTACAGTCTGAGCAGAAATTTTTTTATGCGATGTTTGAATTCCTCGTCACACTTATTTCCTCCTATATACTTGAGAAGTTTGTCTTAATTCTGAGTATATCCCATTTTCCCCCCTTGCATGTGTTATTTCTCAGACTATAGCTGTTTGAAAGTTGATAGGTATAATTACATGGTCCTGTTCTCTCTCTCTGCGGCTTCTGCCCTGCCCAACCTTCCAAACAATGGCATTTTAGGATTAGAAACGGCTCTTTTCTTTCCTATCTTCTCAGCAATAAACACAGTTAATTAAATATTTTATAAGAAGCATGAGTTCCTGCAGTGTTTAAGTAGAATGTTCTGTAAATGCACCTCTGTATATATGCTTTTGCATCTCCTGTGTGCAAGAAAACAATTTCCTTGGATTTTTGACAACTTCCATTACAGACTTCTTCCTTCATGATGACTGCTGCATAGCTTAACAGCCTCTGCGTATACCACGCTCCTGCCTACCCTGAGCAGCTTAGCCTTTGCTATGTTTGGAATCATGAAAGGCTTCCCACGTCCTTTGGATCTTCATCACGGTACTAAATCACATCTAATGTAGTTCTACTTAGTAGAAATAATATTTAGCAAAATCACCTAGAGTCAGATTCCACCATGCCATTCACATTAATTAACTCCTTTCTCTGCCAGTGGTCTCCAAGATATTGCCAACTCAACATAAGAGTGACAGAATATGGTTCAATATAAAATAGGTGTCTTCTATTTTGAAACGTTAATCACAAATTAGTTGGGTGTTCTTAATCAGTGCCCCTTAGACACACAGAAATACACACATCTTGCTCAAGAAGCTTCAACAGGGAAGGAGATATGTCTGCGTACTACTGGTGTGGTTGACTTGATCATTTATGATCTGAAAGCTTTGACTCTGCTCTTCCTCCTGCACTTCAGCTATCTCTAGAAAGTTTGTAGCACAAGAAACCGGGTGCTCCTCTCTTCGTCCTCTGTCTGAAATCCTGGCTGCAATCTTCCACCAATTTCTTTACTTCATGCCTCGAGAAAGAGAAGAAATATCTTTGCAGCCACTCGCAGAGCCAGTGTATGATGCAAAGTCCATTCACGGCATAAACACACAAGAAGATTTTAGGTAAATAATATGCAAGTTTAAAAAATTATTTTGTATTTGGTAAAGATTAATGTTTTTTCTCCTTACTTCATTTGTCTAAAATTGATGATACCACCTGTTCTCTAATAGGAGGAGTTGGTTACTTCTGACAGCTTAGCTACATACTTGACACTAGTATCCACAGCTTTGTTAGTAGGCCACGTCAGCTACAAATGATTTGAGTCTTCAGTCTTAAATATTTCATAATGTATCCTCATCAACCTCCAATGACTGTACCAGGGGCATCACACACTATCCATGCATTAGCTGGAGAGGTACACACACTGCAGTCCAGTTGCATACACTTCACTTTTATGAGAAATACGTGCAGCCAGTGTCTGCATTCTTGAATAAAAAGCAAAAAAAAAAAACCCAACCAATTAGAAAAAGTTAGATAAACTCACAGATGTACTGTAGCTCAACATAGGTCCCCACAGTTTCTTTGGGTGTAGGATGGAAAAGAACACATACATGGAAATGGAGAAGGGGGGAAACAGAATGAGGAGAATGAGAGAAAGAGGGAAAGAGCAAGATTTTTATTCTTCCTTCTAACCCTATGGCAGAATATTCATTTCAAAGGAACTATACGGCACCATTCTGAACAACATATGTGGTTAAAAGTGGAGTACGGCTGTTTAAAGATGGCCACTTCCCAGAGGAAATCAAAGCGTAGCTGAGCAACACATGAAAATAAGAATTTCGGGATGGGTGTTCCTTGGCAGATGGATCTAGTGCTGCTTGCTAAAAAACACCTTTCCTCCTCAGGATTACAGAGTAGCCATTTTGAATGTGACACTATTAAGCTTGCTGCAGAGACCTAGTAAAGTGCTTGGAGAACATTTTCATCCTATTGGCAACTGAATAGTTGCCTTCCTGAAAATAAAAAAGAATACCTTTTCTCTGATAAACTTGCAGATAAAATGCAAATGTTCATTTTTGCACTGGATTGGTGAGTTAAAAATATTCCATGCTTTAAAAAAAAATACAAAGTTGTGGTAAAGCCAACTATTTTAAAAGAAATCTGTAATCCTGACAGTAAGGAGAACAACAGTGCCCACAATGTAAACTTATAACTGGTACTGAAATCTTTATAGAGCTTTTTTTTTTTTCAAGGGACCTTTCAGTATATTCCCTTTTAACTTGCATAGACAAAAGCTGTTAATTCTTTTCCTAGAGGCCAAAGGTTTTTTGGGCCAGTAAGATGGAGAAATTAAGAGTCCTCCTGACTCTACTTTAACTTGATCCCAGACATGTCTGTGTTGCTCAAGCATTTGGAAGGCCCAGAAGATAGGACGGGCAGCGTGATGGGTGACGTACAGCTAGGTCCAAAGTACAAACAAGGAAGGAGAAGACTTTTTTTGTTTTCTAATATTGAAATCAATTTTTTCCTCATAGTCTGCAATCCAAAGTAAATACTCTAATCAAACTAGAATTTAAGGTCTATAATTATTATGAAACTATATGTTTCTGAAGACTAGATCCTTATGAAAAATGATGGAACATTTTTGCTCAGTTTTTCTATTTTTTTTTAAAATATTCTACCAAAGAGTTATGAGATGACTTAGAATTTCAAATAAATGAAGCAAAGTCCTAGGAAACGCGTATGCCAATCACTGCTGGGTTGACAGGGCTAATTACTGATAAATAGTAGTCTTTTTTTAATTATACTCATATTTTCAATGTGATCCATACACCTTAGAAACTGGTCTAACTTCTCTCACTGCATAGCTTCACCTGGGAAATTTGAATGCAGTGTTTTCCTATTTTAACTTGCAATCTCAGCTGCTGTTTCCTGAGCATCTATTAATATGATGGAGTATTTTTGCTTCAGCAGATCCCTTTCATTGTCCTCACCAACCATTTTTGATTTTCTGGTTGACAGGATTACACAAATGTGCTCAGGCATTACAAACGAGTGCTTGCTTTTTGTACAGAATAGCACAGAAGAGCATGATAAGGCATAAAGAAAAGTTGAGGAGATCTTATTGGAACAGAAACAGAAAAAGGCACTGCATCTCCAATTGATCCTGTAGTGGAACGGTCTGCCAGGCAAAGTTCCTCCATCAGAGGCTGTGGTCAGTCAAAGATGCAAACAGATGTTCTCCTTAGATGGATAATACCATATTTAATGGATGCCTCAATGTGCTGAAACACCGTATCTCTTTCCAAACATCTCAGAAGCATTTACGCTGGCCAATATGGGGAACGCAGCTGCAGTGCAGCATCTTGTGAAATCTAAAGTGAGAAGATGGGGAAACTTATAAGTTAGTTCGGAACTGTCTTCAACAGTGTCAGCACATTTTTGCCAATTAGCATGCTAGAACAGGGATGCCCTTTTTTGACTGTTGGCTTCTGGAGAAGAATTCCATGTCTTTATGTATGTTTACAAAGGTGTTTATATGCACATTTTTTCCACTTGCAACCTGAGCTGACCTGATCCAGTGGGGTCTTAGCCCGTGTTAGCTTAGCACTGAGTTCAATACTTTGCTTTTCAATAGGGGTTAAATGCACAGGTACGAGAATAAGAGCGTGGCCAGCAGGTTGAGGGAGGTCATCCTCCCCCTCTACTCTGTCCTGGTGAGGCCACATCTGGAGTATTGTGTCCAGTTCTGGGCTCCTCAGTTCAAGAAGGACAGGGAACTGCTGGAGAGGGTACAGCAAAGAGCTACAAAGATGATTAGGGGATTGCAATATCTCTCTTATGAGGAAAGGCTGAGGGACTTGGGTCTTTTTAGTCTAGAGAAAGGAAGACTGAGGAGGGATCTTATTAATGATTATAAATACTTAAAGGGAGGGTGCCAGGAGGAGGGGAACAGTCTTTTTTCAATGGTGTCCAGTGAAGTTACAAGAGGCAACGGGCACAAACTTGAATATAGGAAGATCCATCTTAACATGAGGAGGAACTTCTTTACTTTGAGGGTGGCAGAACACTGGCACAGGCTGCCCAGAGAGGTTGTGGAGTGTCCCACTCTGGAGACACTCAAAACCCACCTGGACGCTGTCCTGTGCAACCTGGTGTAGGTGACCCTGCTCTGGTGGGGGCGTTGGACTAGATGATCTCCAGAGGTCCCTTCCAACCCTGATCATTCTGTGATTCTGTGATTCTGTGAAAATATCATTGTGTTCCAGCTCGTGGTACCAAGGGAGCTCATGCAGGAAAACAGTTGTCTGCATTGCTCTACAAAAGCATTTGCTCAGTAATCCAGGTTTAGGATACAGTGAAGACAAAGGAGGAAAAGAGCAGCTTCATGGCTAAGCAGATGGATCAGATCTTAACATTCACCATCAGATCTGAGTTGGTTAACAAGTCATTTGTGAAGCTTTAAGGGCAGTGTCCTCTCTATTGTTTTCCTGATCGGTTGATTTCTTATAAGCTTAATTAATATTTTCCCCATGTTTTTTATATGCCTGAGTGTGAAACGCTGAAGATTATTTTGCAAGACATGGGACAGGTTTGTCTGATGGAGTTAAAATCTTACTACCAGTTGCATAATCCTTCAGTGAAGATTTTTGAAAGATCTTTCTTTTTCTGCTTTATGACTTATACTTCATGGAAGAAGGACTTTTTCTATATACTTCTACATTTAACAAGCAACTCTTGGCCAGAGCAGGAAAGTTAAAGAAGTTCAAACTACAGCCAAAATTCTCATTTTTTCCTTAGCTTTCCAACCTTCTCTGCTGAATCTCGTTTCGATCTATGTATAAAAATAATGAAAGTAACATCATATATGTTAGTGGATTTTCTCTTAAAAATAATTTGAGTAGTATTATGCTCGGTCATAGCCATAAAGAGAGACAATAACACACGCCTCTCTGGATCTCGAAGTATCTGAGCAAGCAGCAGCTACTGTCCCTCTACTACTGGGTGGGATGGAGTGTAAAAGGAACAAGAAATATGGACATGGTCTTTTTAATTATACTTCCTGCCTGCTCCTAATACATTGTGATTCTGTTGTTTTGTTTGCTTTTTTAGGTTGGCAACACACACCTTTTGCAAAGAAGGAGTGAGACTGGTGATTTTGCTTTTAAGATTCCTTCATTCTCCAATACAGCTAGACTTTTCCTGGTGCAGTGCCTAACATAAGGCTGTAGTTTAGTCCAATATGCCATTGTCTGCTCCTAAATTTTGTGCATATTTTTAATTTTATTCCTGGGTTTACTTCTACAATGTGTCTTACTTGACATGTGCATAAACTAACAAAAAATGCAGGAGACTCTGCATGGATTCACAAGAGAAAATCTTGGATAGAATCCTCTAGGGAATGTTGCCAAAGTCAAAAGAAGACTCACAGCAATGAAGTAATTAATTCCTTCTTGTGCCATGGATCAGAAATTAAACAGAAATGGATAAAAGCATTAGCTAGAAATGTAGAATTGACTCATTTTGCATTTTTTTCAACATTTGGCAATTACAGATAATGCATTCTTGTGCAATTCAGTGCATGCTTCTACGATTAATTGAACTCTTGGGGCTTTCATGTCTTTAATCAAATACTAAAGAGAGGGCACAGTCATATAGGAAAAAAGTTGCTCCGTGTTCTTCTAAACATAAAGAAAGCAACATCCTACAAAGTCTTACACAATGAATCTGCAGTCTGATGACTTCCTTATACATCTTCTTATAAATGGTGCAATTCGTGTAGAAGGTGTTGTTAGAGGTATTAATATCACTTAAAGGTACAAAGCCTCCTAGAATTTGTTTAATTTCTTCTGATCCTATAATCAGTAAGTATCCTCCAATCTATTTCCATAGGTTTAGTGTTTAAGCAGTTTTGATCCTGAAAACTTTAGTAGTGGCGTTTCACAGGTGATAGTGTGTAAATCTTCTGACATGAAATTTTGAAATGCAGTTTTTATGAACTACGGAATTTCAGACCACTGGTTTATGTTTACCCCAGAAAACCTTCAATACAGTATGAATCCATAATCTGTCTATCCACAGTTCTACAAGATCCAAAATAACTCAAGAGTCAAACCTGTATGGGCCTGGGGTGGTGATTAAAAACTAATAAAACAAATCTGGCAAATACTTTCACATCTTGAGGTACAGAGTTTTTTAAAAATCAACAGCATATGGTGATAATTGTTTTTTATATGAAAGTGGAATTCCTCTTGGTGAGTATTTGTCTGCATACAGCAATGGTAATACTAACCCAAGAATGTAAGTAAAGAGACGAGAGAAGAAATCAGTAAAACGTTATTTTCATTGATGTTGATTTTTCGCTTGACATCAGATTTGGCTGTTATTTTGAGCTTTGTGTCCTGCAGCTGGAGGTGATAATTAGACAGTGCTATCAGTTTTTCTGCTGAGAAATTACAAATATAATTTTCTACCTAAATATTTACTCCTTTCCACTAGCTCTTGACTCTCCTACACCACTGGTAGACATTATTGAAATCAAGGAAACATAGGAAGAAAGATATTATCTGGTATAGTTTAAGGTATGGTAACTTACTTCAAGCCACTTAACTTTTTAACGCAGGAATAAATCTTGTGAATAGGAGAAATTACTTTATTTTTCTGTGGTATTAGCCTATTGGGTTAACTGCTTAAATATTTTTAACATTTCTTGAGAAAGTTTTTCTTCTCATACATATCACATTGCATGTGTGAAAACATAGTCTACATCTTTAAAGGTCAGGAATTTATTTAAAAAAAAAAGAAAAAAAAAGGTTTTCCTTAGCCCTTTCATATTCAAAACTTTTCTTCTTGTCTTTCATGAACTTAGGCATGCAAGCATTTGAACAGAAACAGCTGTATGCCCACCCTCATGCCCTCTTTCAATAGGGAACATTTGGAAATTTGAATACCTGTTTTTGCTCTCCAGTACCTTTCCGCTCATCAGTTTATGTAATGTCACTGTTTTTCTACTGCTTCGTTCCATCAACTCTTTCAAATTCTGTTACCCAATCACTTTCTTTCTTAATTTCTGTCTTCTTTCCAGCAATTCTCATCCCACTTAGAAACTGCTGTCTCTGCTGTTTTCTTCATTTTTTTCATAAAAAAAATTTCATTTTGATAACAAGTTATTTTTCAGATCATAGTGATTGTATTAAACCTATACTTTAGAGTAAAATTTGCTGAGTTCTAGTTCTTACATTAAAAGTGAGTTATGCCAAACCACTTAATATATTAGCAAAAAAAAAAAAAAGAAGTAAAAAGATTCCCACTTTGGTGGGTTCTTACATTGGCTATAATAGCAAGTCCTCCATTTTTCTCACAATGATTAAAATATTGATGCTATTCTATTGAATAGCAGGTACATAGCTTTTTGCCTTAAGTTACAACAGCTTGCCTGAGGTCAGCGAGAAATTCTTCAAAAAACTATTAACTGCAGGTGTGGCAGGGTGGAGGCTTGTTAAATTCTATTCAGAGGACAAACAATACAATGTTTTTTAAGCCTTTTTTTTTTTTTCTAGAGCAATTAAGATAAGGTTTCTTTTTACTTCACTGTGTTTCTCATAACATGTAGTTTCTTATGTGTGTCTTATGGTTCCTCCGCAACAGAAATGATAGGAAACCTCTCCAGAGCATTGTGGAAACTGATGTGAGCAGGAGTTATTAACAGACCTAGCCTTTGGGAAAAGTCTGTCTTATCAAGCCGTGAAGTTTGAGTTTATTCTGACCACTCTGTGTCCACAGGCTCGTGAAGGGTTGCTGACCTCCTGTCAGGTTTTCATCTGAACTGTCAGCTTCCAAAAAGCTGTGCTTATGTCCCAATGCAAGCAGAGTTTGTCAGGTTTTCTTTGCTTTCCCTCTGTAATAGAAACAATGAATAAATCAGGCCTGTTAGTGTTCAGGACCTTTTAAAAAGTAAACTTACTAGAGGGAATTTATTCAAGCTGCTAGGTGCCAGATGGCCACGTGGAAAGCATTAGTATGTTGTCTGTAATAATTAAAGTACCTTGCAAATGAAGTCTTGCCTGTCTATGATGAATACCACACATTTTGATAGAGATTTGGGGTTGTTAGTTTTATGGCGTTCTCTAATGTAACTGAGTGGGATGATGAACTCTTTCCTCACAAATACAATGGACTTTACACTAATGTAATCACATATTAGTTTGTAATGAACAGATTTTCAAGGACTGAATTGCCCCAAAAGGACCATTTAAGATGAAACCTGCTCCTAGGATCTTCCCACATGACCAATTTCCAAGGTGCCCGGGGGAACCTCGCTGTGGCTGGCTGCCCCATGCATGGTGCCCTCACAGCTCAAGCACCAGAAGAGCCTCATGGCACTCACACCAACCCCTACTTGTATACAGCCTCACTGTTGTTCCTGGCAACAGTGAAAACCCATTACTGTAGCTCAGTAAGAAAACATCGTTATCCATTTCTTCTGCACTAGCGTATAAGGACAGTCACGCACCTCAGCAGCCAAGGATAACCCATTAGAGCCGCATCAGTGCATTGGACTAGGGAAACTGAAGGTATTATCTAAAACAGCATCAGGAAAAGCAACACATGAATGCAGGCTTTTGAATCAAAATATCTGGCTATGGTTTTGTCATAGTGAGCAATATTTTTCATACTGTTGTTAGCTCAGGACACGGCTAAGAAGACTACAGCAGTGAGAGCATATCCATTCGATTAATGGGAAAGCAATTTGGAAGTGGAAAGAATGACAGATTTCTGGCCATTAAACAGAAAAAAATAATAATAATAAAAATCTCTGTTGTATTTGGCAACTGATTTCTGCCTCTGAGCCAGGAGCAACACTATCAAATTTTATCATGTACTACCACAAACACTTCAGTATGTGGAGTCTTGACTGCTGGTGTCATTGCTGGCCTGTTGCTCCTCTTCATCATGATGCCACTCTCTTGCTTAGGGAAAAAAAAATGTTTCTGTGACAATATATCATCCCAGGCTTGGAGAATGACTAAGTGTTTTGGAGCAAGTGAGCAGTGAAGATGGCTGTAGATCAATTAAAGATCAGTAAAGGATCTGTTAAGAAACCTCTGCATACTTTTTCAGGGATGATTGAAAGCCTCAAGCTTTAGAAACTACGTTCATACATCCTATGGAAATTACCAAGGCAAAGATGATTCCAAAAAGACAGGTGTGGTGGGTTAACCTTGGCTGGCTGCCACCCAGCTGCTCTCTCATGCCCTCTGCTCCGCAGGACAGAAGGAGAAAATAACATGAAAAGGTCATGGGTCGAGATAAGGACAGGGAGATCACTCACTAATTACTGTTATGGGCAAAACCAACTCGGCTTGGCAAAGATTAATTTAACTTATTGCCAATTAATAACAGAGTAGGCACAGGGGGATGAGGAATTGGGGTTGCGGTCAGTCCATAACACTTGTCTCTACCCTTCGTTCCTCCTCATGCTCTTCCCCTGCTCCATCGTCGGTCATTTCCATGTGGTGCAGTCCTTCAGGAATGGACTGCTCCAGTGTGGGTGCCCCATGGGTCACAGGTCCTGCCAGAAAACCTGCTCCATGGGCTGCAGCTTCCTTCAGGACATGCCCACTTGCTGCAGTGTGGGGTCCTCCACGGGATGCAGATGGATATCAGCTCTACTGCGGTCCTCCATGGGCTGCAGGAGACAACTTGTGTCACCACAGTTTTTACCACAGGCCACAGGGAAATCTCTGCTTTGACACCTGAAACACCTCCTCCCCCTCCTTCTTCTCTGACCTTGGTGTCTGCAGGGCTGTTTCTCTCACATTTTCTCGCTCCTTTCTCACAGCTGCTGCACAGGTTTTTTCACCCTTTCTTAAATGTGTTATCATAGAGGTGCCATCAGCATCACTGATAGGCTCAGCTTTGGCCAGAGGTCGGTCTGTTTTGGACTGGACTGGAACCGTTTGTGTCCAACATGGTGGCAGCTCCTGGTGTCTTCTCACAAAGGCCACCCCTGCAGCCCCACCCCACCCCTACCAAAAACCTTGTCACATAAACCCAATACAACAGGACATTTGTGATTTCAGGTTTTAACCCAAAGGAAAGTTTATACCTTATGCCCATCCAACGGCTATGATCAGAAGTGTTCAACAGTTAAGTTTTAAACAGCTTCCAGGCTGCAGGCAGACATAATTGTAACTTGTAAAAGCAGCATATCAACAAATAACACACCGTACAATAACATGAAGTGTCTTGCCAGGTAGCTTAGACATATAAAGGGAAATACATGAAAATAATACTGAATTAAAAGAAACTAAAATAGCATTACTTTGAGACACCACTCAGAGAATTTACTGAGGTCTCACTGAAACCAGTTGTAAGACTTCTATAAACCTGTACAGAGCAAGGATTTGGGCTTCCAAATTTGCTTCAGGCAAGGAAGTGGGGCAAGGCACATGTTAAAAACACTCTGCAGAACATGATGGAGTTTCACATTGGCCAGGACAGGCTGAACTGCAAAATAGATCTCATCTTACAGGTATGGGAATTATTGCACGAAACTAGTACTCTTAAATTACAGTTTAGAACATTTTCTTAGGCTAAATCTTTGGGGACAATAAGAGTAATAGTGAAGTTTCGTTTGAAGGGATATAGTGCACTGCCTTTGTCTGTGACATTAATCTTTTTATTGATATTGAAGATAGGTTTTAGTCAGCTCTAGGCTACATCTCCAGCAATATTCAGTAAGTTCTGGGCAATGATCTCAACTAACTATCATTGTAATTAAAAACAAGAAACAGCCTGACAGAAGAGAAAGTCTTTTTGTACTGTTCTTGGTTTGCTCTACTCAATTCATCATCCCCATGATGATCAATGTAATCAAGGGAGGAAAAAAAAAAGGCAGCTTTGTACTTGACACCTGACTGGAATAAGCAAGAGTTTGGGAAGAAAGTTTTTGACTAGTTTTACCTCCAAATTTGGTGCCACCTGAGCAATGTGTTTCCAAACATAAAGCCTGACAGCTGGGAATGTTTATGATGAAAACAATAATCTTAATTTCTGGTTTTCCTTATAAATAGTTTATGGCCTTTTATGGTCTCGTGGCCTTCTTTAAGAAGTTCATTAATTAAATACAACATTATATTAGCCCATGTATAGAGACTGATGGAATTAGAATAATGTAAATAATTTACATTTTCTTCAGAGAGTGTCCTGTGGTGTTTCACTGGAGGAAGTGAAGCAATTTATGTCTGGCAGGACTTTCAATTTATGAGCCAAAATCAGATGGAGAGATGGAGACAGTAAACAGAAATGTTTGTTTCTCTACAAGAAATTCATAGGAAATATGAGTACAAAGCTGGGTAATAAACTATCCATTTAGAAAACATACCAACTGTCAATGAAAGAAATTGCTTTAAAATGTGCTAAGTGAATTCAGCATACTGCTGGTCAAAACATACTGCTCACCAGTGCTTGGGATTGAGAAAAACATATGCCTTGCCATAACTATATATTTATCAGTTGTACCTGGAACAAAAGGCAGCTAGTGTACAAAGCACAGCAATAACTAAGCTTTGACTGGAGGACATGAAGATGAGTGGTCCTTCCTTGTGATCCATGTAAGGTCAGACCGCAATTAGGGCTTTAACTGATAACGATATTTACTCTTGCTTATATCAAAATATGAAGTAACAGAATTTTCTTAGCCATATTATTATTTTCATTGATAAATAATAACAGTGCCATTTGTACATTTTCCCTCAAGATGACTTCATGGTCATCATCAACTCCTACATTTTGAAAGTAGAAAATAATGGGCATAAAATTCACACATACCACTTTCTTTAAAAGATAAGTCTTTTAGTTACTTCCAAAAACAGGTTTCAAGTGTCCAAACCAAACATGCAATCGGTGTGCTAAGGTTGAGGACAACATGCACCTTCCTGCACACACTTTAATATGCCTGTGTGCTTTAAGCTGCTGTGCTAATGCTTTGCATTACTATTTAAGTTAGGTGGTACCTGCAGTGAAGGAACAGTATTACATGCATGTCCTTTTACATCCCTGGAACATTGTAAGTAATGAAATTAGAAATATTTCTTGGTATTCCTGTTATTAAACATAATGAATAAAATCACACAGGCAGCTTTAATCTAGACATTTTCCCTATTCTGAGTACTTGATTGTGGAAACATAATGGTTCTTTTTTTCCCCTTTGTTTCCAGTTATCTTTTTTTTTTTTTTTTTTAATGCAGCAAGATTGTGTGCTTTCCTAAATCTCCAAATAATTAAACTGAAAACAAAGAGATTTCTTTATACTGAATCTTATTAACATCTATCAGGATTGATTTTCAGCAGGACTGGCATTTATAGGTACAGTGGTTTGTCTTGCTGGGGCTAACGGTGAAGCAGCAGCAGGCAACCATCCTATGCATGCTTGGCAGTAACAGGGAAATGGGAAGAAGTGAGGATCTGGGGTTTGATTCCAGATGAGGGAGAGGAACGTTCTGTAATAAAGCAGGAACTTTCTGCTCCACCCATCCCACCTGCCTCCAGCCTAGTCCTGGCACTGGCCCTCAGCTTCAATGACCTCATTTGTGGGATGCTTGTCAATGTTTACCTCTACATTAGTAAATTAAATACGGCCAGGAGTCAGGTCTAAGCACTGTCCTGGGACTGTCTGTGCTGATTAATTGCTAGCATTGTCTCTGGCATGGTTTTGGTCAGACATCAGACCATCATGGACAACACTCACACAGGGTTCAGGGAGCAGTCCTGCAGGCACCCCAGAGGAAGCCACTGTGTTTTGGATGAAAAGGTGTCCAGTCATATCGTGTCATGCCCTACTGCTTTTCTCCTGGGCCAGAGAATGAACTCTGTGCATCTTTCCAAAATGCAAAAGGCTGGTCTTTAAACCTCTAAATTTAGTCTGGTTTATTTTGGTTGGAGTGATTTAGGGAGCACTCACACAATTGACCATCTATAGATGAGAGAGGATGGTAGCACCTGGTGTGGGAGTTGTAGTACACAGTTAGTGACAATGCAGCTGCCCAGCTGGTTGTCATTCCAGCAGAATGACATGGTCCCCAAAAAAGAACATCTGTATGTAGCCTAAATTCCAAGGTGAACTGCATGTACATGAGGATTCTAGAGCTCTTAGAAACCAATCCATAAATTGAATATTCAAAGAGAAATGAAGTGGTGTTTACTTACCACATAAATGTTTAACTTCGATCCTGTGATCACTATAACATTTACATTAAACAAAGAACCGAGTAGTTTGCATCGTCTATTAGACAGGCCGCCTACTCGGGCTTCTTGTCAAATATTTATTTGTTAATAATTCATAAAAGGTGTCACTTGCTACAGCTATTTATGGATATTGACAGGTGTGTCTAATAAGGAGGGACAAAGTTGTTGTTGTTGTTGTTGTTATTATTATTATTATTATTATTATTTAATCTGTAACCTGTTCAGGCTAGTAATATGCAAACATATCTTAAGGACTGACATTGCAGAGTCCCCAGATGAGATGCTTTTGAGCATTGATGTAAATCTGCAATGCCTTCACTGACCCGGATGGAACCAAACAGATCTGTATGCACTGAAGAATGCTTCCTTTCACCCTTTATTTTTACAGTGTCTCCTGTCCACACGGGGCTTGCTCTCTAGTAACATCTTCAGGAACATGAGGAGGAAAATAAAGGATTGAATACGTTTTTCCTCATATGATTTGCTTTGTCTGTGTATTTTGCTTTGTGACTGCAAAGAGACAGATAGTTAAAGGACCCAAATGATGTGTGTGTGTGTGTGTTTGCGTGCAGGTAGAAGCGTGAGGAAACAGTAAGCATAACATAGGGACCATTTCTGAATGCCAGAAAAATGAATGATGAGTCCAAAAGTGACACTAACAATGTCAGGCAAAGTGAGATCTGTAAAGAAATCCCATAAAACTTTATTTCCATTAAAACTTCTCGTAAGCATAATTGAAGACATTTAACAATCCAGTATAGCGAACATCCAGTCTCCTAAAAATAATTTGTTCTACAGATAATTACCACTTGGCTGAACCATTGTTTATGGCTATTAAATAATTATTCAAGTGTACAGCTTTGGATACGTAAATGTTCTGTGCCTCCTTATGAAGATCAGGTTAAATACTAAATATGCATGATATAATATTCAATTCACTTACCATATTCTGGAGCAGTAATAATCACCAAGAGAAATGGTTAGTTTTCTGCCTTTATTACCATTTTTTTATGCAAAGGAAAAATACTACATTAGTAGGTTTCAATTCTTAACTTTATGACAGTCACTTCCCTTTTTCCCAGGGATAGCAAGTGACACATAAAAGCTGTGTCTGGGCTAATCAAAAGAATTGAAAGAAGAGCTATCAATGAAGTAAAGTACTGATTTTTTTCTTTGATGGTCATGTTTGTGTCTCAGCTTTTCTTGATTGTTACTTTTGGGCTTATTAGTTTTATTTTTTCTAAAATGTTTTACCTCCAGTTAGCAAACAAGTAACATCCCTCAAACATTAAGATACTACTTCTTGATATCAGCATATTGTTCTCAACTAACCCGGACTGTTTGATGGGCTTCAAATTCTTCAGTGCTAACATTCAGGTGTGACCCTTCTTTACCCTAGAACCTGGCAGCTAGTGGTTGACTGAATCTCAAGGGGGATTCAACTTACATATTATTTGTTTTGGTTTTCATTACTATAAAGAAGTAGGTATTATTTTGCCAACCAAGTCATGTTTGAGACTCATTGTCAGGCACAGAAGTCTTTGTAATGCAGACAAGCCTGAGAGTTTATATCTACATGATTTGTGTTCCTGCACTTGAATTTTAATTTAGTAACCCCCAGGATAAAGCATATTTTTGATCATTTTGGAGGAACAAGGAAGAGAAATGAGCACAAATCTGTACACATACGTATAAAGGGTAGTTGACCTGCCTATTTAATAACTCTTGGCTTCCTCTTTTTTATGTATCCAGACACTCACATGAGCACACATCCTCTAATGTAGGAGTGGTGTGTCCAGCGAGTCCATCAACGTTCTATTATGAAGATGTCATTGAGCTACTTTATGAAGTGCTCCTTACGCCTTAAGTTATTGTTCTTACCAAAGACATCCTGTACAATAACTACAATTAAAATCACAAGGTCATAGAGTTCTACATTTGTTACAAGCCAAGCATCACCATAAATGTTTTTCATTAGATTTAGAACAGAATTATAAACTTTGTGGAAACTAGAGAAACTCATAAAAATGGAAATGCAAACATTGGATCAAATTAGCATGTCTTGTCTTAGAAAATCATGTAATTAGCTGTACCTCTCAGCTTCAGGCTAGCCATACTTTATTTACATAATGACACAGTGGTTTAGCTCTTTTGAAAGGCAGAGTTAAGAAAAAGTTGCATCATTTATTTTCTTGTCTTTCTCCAAATTGGTCGATGCTATGGTATGTTTCAAATCATTCAATATCCAGTGAATCATTTTTATCTTATCTTACCGTAAGGGTTGTAGTATTCTAGTCTCATGCATAGCTGGCACCAAGCATTTTTGACAAAAAGAAAGCAATTTTATTGATTAGAATAATTTTGTCCAAACTAGTAAGTAATTTTGAAAGAAATTTCTGTGCTACATTTGAGAATGAATGCCACAGCAATGATCAGAGAACAATAACATATATCTTCCTTCCTTTTCAAATTAAACTCTTCTCTTTATAATGAAACAAAAGTCCTATTGTACACAATGGAAGTTCTGATTTGAAAAAGGAAGGAAAGAAAGAAAAGGCCTGGAGTGAGCAATTTGTTTAAGGTGATAACAATCAAGTAAAAGACATTGCTGAGAATTTGTAACTGACATCTTTCATGTATAGGTTGCATGTGGAGGAAAGCAGAAGTGAATGAGAAATATCCTGGCAAGAGTGTCTGCCACCAGCACTAAAAACAGGGCTGCTGGGACTGAAATGGAGAACAGGACAGACCTGGAGCTTCTGCTCCCTTCGCAGCAGAAGGAATGTCCTCTTCCTCCAGTCGTTCCTAGGGCACGTGGGGACTCAGCCTCCTCGTCCTCCCCTCTCAGCTCTGCCTGCTTGAAAAACATGAGAGGAAAAGGAATAGGAAGGAAAATAAAAAAAATAGAGGAAGGAAGACAAAGCTCCCTAAATCTGTAATCACATTGCACCAATGCTCCATGTGTGTAGATGCAAATTAACACCCTAAAACGAGGGTATGGAGCGAACTTTTAGCAGTGGTTGAGCAGACCTATGACCTAGTCTTAGACAATAGTATGTCTCAGGGCTAAAACTGATGAAATCCACAAAATTACCATCTCGGCCCAAGCTAACGCCAAATCATGAACTCTTACCCACAATGATAAGCATCCTGGTCTTTAAGTTGGTAAGCTCAAGTCAGTGTGATGCTTTCTAGGGAAGACTACGTATTTTGAACAAGATGGTTTGGATTTGACTCTTGTGAATAATTAATTGTTCAAACTACTGGTTGTAATAATCCCGGAACTTTAGCTAACCCCTCAATTTTCTGTAAGCAGTAATTACCCACACATACAGAAAGCGCGAACAACTTACCACCTCCTTTGATAACATGCTGCTTTCTTCCATTGTTTCACAACTGCTCCCTTCTTCTCTATTATTTCAATAGCATAAGTTGAAATTCATAGAAATTAAATTAAATTAAATTAAAGCAGTTGTTTTCAGCTTCAACTTGTCTCGTATGTTCCAGCTTCTATTTCAGATTTACGTTGAAAAGTTCATTCATGTTTTTCAGCTACCCTGTGTTTTAATGAAAGCCAATTACTTCTTCTTATAAGCCTCAGCCTGACGAAAGGAATTATGGAGGTCCAAGTCCTAAAGAGTTGCCTGGATGGGCATAAGGCTGCATTGGCATTGAAAAGTTCAGAGCAAGGTCAGATTTTCTGAATGAGAATAGAAAGGTTTTATTTCATGTCAGCTTGCTTGGAAGCAAACTGGAAGCTACATCTCCCAAAGAACATGGCAGGAGGCATCTAACCGGGAAAAGTGGTACCAAGACTCTGCAGCACACTGAGGTGACCTACTTGCATCCTACTTGATCCATGTCTTTTGGGAGTGTAGGGAGAAAAACATTACAGAAACTTTGACTTTCACTTCTATAGTTAGCTACAGCATAATATTAAAAATAGCCATATATTCAGATATCTGTAGTATGAATTGTTCTTGGGGCTCATGTTTTGGAGGTTTTTTTCCTCATGGCTAAGGCTTACCCAGATTTTGGTAAGCCATCTGTCGAATGAAAGAATATTGAGCTCTTTCCAAACTGCAGGGATGGTAATTCCAGCAGTTAATGACAAGAGGTGAAATAACATGTACAGAGCAAGGCTAGCAGAGTAATTATCAGCTCTTAATAAAGCTAAAGTAGAGGATAATGGGAGACTCATTTAAAATTAAATTATATATTTTTTCCACCAATGAGAACCAGTTTCTGGACAATACCACCACATATGAATGTAAGCACATTTGCCCACATTCTCTTAAACATAAATCATTGCTGACAATGACACTAACAATATAGTAGGAACATCCTCAATCTGCTTAATGGATGACATTCAGTTTGTGCAAAGGGCCTGAATAGAGCTAGGCAAGTAATATGACTGTTGCAATTTTAGATAATGAAATAACGAAAGATTCAGAATATAGTCAGAGAATGCAGGCTCAAATTCCTCTTGAATCTGATATGTTACCAGTCAAACACTTTATTTTTTAAATACGGTTTTCTGAATTTATACTGTGGGCATGTAGCTGACACAGCAAAGCAAATTAATTAGTGTATGTTACGTGTTGCTGTAAATTGTCCCTAAACCTCAGGAGCTGAGCATAAATATGTCCCCAAGAGGAGGAATTACACCATTTTTCCTTCACTGAAGTTTATTTTGGATTTTTGGCATAGCCTTTTCATCTGGGATTTAAATATTATACTGCACCGAGCACCTCATAAAACTTTTAACTCCCATTGAAGCCAAAGCAGTTGAGAGGACTCAACAGCACTGGGAAGTGCAGGTCTGGGGCTGATTCGCATTTTACCTGGATGGTTCTGGGGGGGCTATTTCTGAGCAGACTCGTCTGCCACTGCCCTCTTGGGGAGGTGAGGAGTCGTCTGCGTAACGTAGTGCAGACCTTCACAGGTCAGCTGGAATGCGTGTTGGGCTGGGGGAGCATTCAAAGGTTTGGAGAAATGGGCATCTTCTTAAAACAATATTAATGACATTTTGTTTAAATGCTGTTATTAAGCAGCACTGAAGAAAAAATGTTCTCCTTACTCAGGTGTATAATTCCTTTCCTATCTCAGTTGTATATGGAGTGTTAAACAACATATTTTTAAAATCTCTTTTTTTTTTTTCTAGAAATGAAGTATTACCTTAGACTGTTTTCCCTATAGCTGGTTTTTAAGATATACTAAAAGTTTCAGAAGCCTTGCTTTCTTTGCTTTTTTTCATTGAAATTCATACTTAGCAAATAGTAATATTGTAATGCTTTCGTTTGCATTATGGAAATTATACAATAAATTTGAGATGCAAAAAAGAGCTATGAAATAAATGCAGCTGGACACGTTTTCAAATATTTTCCCAGTGCTGTAAAAACCGGAGATTTGTAAAACAAGATGTTAAAATGTTAATGATCTACTACAATAAAAAAATCGAAAGCACCAATCCCATTATAATGGAGATTCATATACTATATGGAGCTCTGGAAATTGGAAAATATCCATTCACACATTTGCAGTGTAACGGATGTGAAACCTTAATTGAGTCCAGAGAAGATCACTTCCTGCATAGCTTACTATATTGATATTTCCCTGCACAGGCTCAGCTGGCTTCTTTCAAAGTTAAGCCTAGCATAGGCTTAATTCTGAGCCATGTCAAATTTGTTTCTGCTGTATCTACCTTCATGAAGTCTGCTGAATTACACTAGTGAAAAGTTTGTATAACAGCAGTGGCTCATACCTTTACATTTAAGTGCTGGTACATATTAGAAATTTTGGAATATTTTAGCTGGATTGTTTATGAGAGACTTCTAATGGCATTTGCATGCTGAAAAATATTTCATTTCCAATGCTAATGTCAAAAACTTTCTGTGACATTCCATCTTTTGAGCTAAAACTATTTTATTCACAGGCTTGTATACATTAAAATTAAAAAAAAATAAACACCTCTATTTCTGTTACAGGATTTTGTTTTGGGAAGGATCCTAACCACAGAAGAGTTCAGGATTAGAAAATGGCTGATATTTAAATCTGGATGGGGATGCGGGAAGTAGACTGCATGGAAACTACTTCTTCATGGTGCATACATGTTGGCTTACCCTCCTAACTTTTTAAGGACTAGAGAAGGTATGTCCAACTACAGTCAAAACCTTTTGTCATAATATTTAATCCTCTGAAACTGAAATGCATCCCAAATCACTGTTATTCCATCCTGAAATATTAAAATTTAGATTTCTAGGACTACTCTGTTCCTATTTAAATTTTCTGTTGTTTGACACCTATACCGTTGTCATTTCAGGCTTCTACTTTATCGGTTTCCAGTCCAAATCAATGCCATTTGTTTTAAATTATTGTTGACTTTGTATGTGTCTTCCACATTCCAGGCCATTATGCATCTAAAAGAATGGATTTATCACCTTTTTTCTTTTTCTTTTTCTTTTTTTTTCTTTTTTCTTTTTTTCTCTTTTTTTTCTTTTTTTTCTTTTCTTTTGGAAAAGCACATAAATCAGGCTATTTTAGTCCTCATATGAAAAAAACCTCTGTTCTCTTGATAATTCTGACAGTTCTCTCATCCAGTTCTCCCAATCTGTTTTTTTTTTTCTTGAACAGAATGACTAAAATTTCACATGATATTCCTAAGGAAGTACAACCACTGTGGCATGAGTATTTTTGTATCTCAAAATCTCAAATACAAATGCCCCAACTGATGCATCCTGCAGTCTTTTTTTCAATGTCAAATGGATTTTTCAGTCTTGTGATTGTTAATGTGCTTTTTTTTCTCCACAACTTCCACAACTGAATTCTCAATTTATAGCCCAAAGTTTTGGATTTGGATGTATATAATGCTTATACTTTGAGCTGATATATTTTGTTCTGTTTCCATGATTCCTATAATTAAAGCTATCCTTTTTTTTCCTGAATTATATTATTATTAGTTTCCATTTTGCCCCCCACAGAGGTATCATCAGAACATCACCTTTGCATTCTTCACTGTTTTTGCTGTAGACTTCATTGTGAAATGACATGGACCACTCCACAATTTTGTGGCATTACTTCTCATTCTCAACGCACAGCTTAGCATGGCTGACACGAGCTGCTGCCACTTTGACTGTTTGTGTAAGAAAGAACAAAAATGTCTCATTGAAACATACACAGCAAAATTCTTGAGATTCCCTTAAGAAAACCTGCCATGAAGGCCAGGAATAACATTAAAAAAACGCAAGCTTTGCAGTATTCTCTGTGCTCAATTTTCTTGTTAACTGTTTAACATATTGTGTTTTATGTTGTTAAATGAATATAGTATCATAAATACATGTAGTAAATGCAACATAGCTATATTAATGTTCCTGTTGGGAACCGGATTCTTAGATTTCCTGCTTAGGAGTCCCTAAGAACATTCTTATGTATGCTTAATTTTATTCATGTGAGTATTGTCAGTGAAATCATTGAAATTACCTTAGGCAGGAAGTTATGCACATGTATAAGTCCTTGTAAGATCCGGATATTCAGGGAGTCAGCTCAGGAATCCATAGCCTGATCCAAAGGTGACGGCCAACTGGTGTTATAATATATTAAACTGAAAGCCTCAACACAAAATAACTTCTTACAACATTCTGACACCCGTACCTTGGCTCCATAGCTAATTATAATTGATCTGTCAATCTGAATTTCTATTTGTAAACTTCAGTTTATAAGACCTTGTGAAATAAGCCATATATGTTCCTTTAATCATCACAAGTTAACAGAGGAGGTTGAGAGCAAACAAAGAATGTGCATTTAATTTATATAATAGCAAAACTTGATTCAGATTGTGAAACATACTTGGTTTTCTGTTCTCAAATGAAAACCTCACATTTATTTCCGCCAGTGCATTGATATATAAAAGCATCATCGTAAATTAGCAAGGGCTTATACAGTCTTCAAAGTACTGCATTTTAATGTATTGTAGGCAAGATAATGGATGAATAACATACTGCCAGCACTCCAGATGTGGTCGTGAAACTGGAAAGCTAAAAAAACAGATGCACATTTTCAAATGGGGTTTAAAAAGGCTGCTATGAAGTTGTAGAAATATAACCCTGATGCCATTATACTGTCTTGACTGAGAAGGCTGAAAAGATTAGTGACTGAAAGAGTTTCCTCTTTCTGTTGATTTAGAAAAGAGGACAAGCATGGGATATCTGGGGAAATGGGGGGATAGCAAAGAATGGATTTGATGAGATATGGGTAAAGCACATATACCTAGTTCTGCCAGAAGAAGATCTTGGTGAGATCCAGCTTAGCAGTTCCCACCCGTGATATTAGAATGTGAGTCATTTTTTTGCCATCTGCTGTAGAAACAAGTAATGAGACTGTTTAGGAGTGGAATTGTCTTTCTCTGTCATGACTGCAGTGGTGGGGACAGACTGGGGTTTTCCATAGAGGAGCCAAAGGCAGTTTTACCAGGTTAAAAGTAGCTTTATCCTCGTTGCTGCTCAGTAGGTATGTGGGGTGGAGGAGAGATCCCCAGCACATCAGAAACAGAAGCAAACTGCAGAGAAAATTGCCTCTAAAAGAGCTGAGAGGTGGGACTAGATGTTCCGCCAGTACCACTTTACTGAATGAGGAGGCACCTCTTTTCTCCCTGTGCTGAAATATCACCCAAGGGGAGACAAGTAGGACCTGAGCAAGTACGTGTGTCAGATTGGGAAGGTCATAAACTGACAGTAGGAATGGGGAAGGGAAGAATAAGAGTGATGAGTTTCTCCCAAATATTTCCCAGATAGATAAAAATTACAACAATTTCAATCCCATCTGTCACATCTGGTCATTTTTGTGTGTGTCTGAGACAAGAAAGCATGATGCATCATCACTGATCAAAACTTTGCTGATATTGCTTGTAAAGAAACCCAGCTTGGGAGATTTTGAAGAACCAAAACTAAAAGGAAGATCAAAACCACATGAAAAAAAAAAAAGTTTTTGTCTCCCAAAATTTACACACTAAAACATATACCTAAAAGGGCAGTCCAGTGTCTTCATGGTTCATTTGAAATACTTGAATCCCAGGAACCATAGATTTCTACAAATTCTTCACCCTAATTAAAACCTAATAACAAGTGCTTTATTGGAAATTAAGCACTTTAAAAAAATCATATGGATCTGAGCTTCAGAATTGGTCATTATACTATTTTTGTTCACTCCTCTGAGTAGAAAATAACTTCTTTGGCAACTCTTTACTGAGTATGATGAATAATTGTGATGATGCTATGATGTAACGACCATCATGATGTACACGTCTCACCCATTTTCCTGCCACCCGACCCTGGATCTTGCCTCAGTTCACAACACTGGACGTTTTTGATCTAGCCCATAGCAATCAGAATGAAAGTTGACCTCCCATAGACCAAGTATCCACTCCAACATGCTGGGCTCAAAATAATAGTGCCCCCAGTATGGACCTAAATACCCAGTGATCCACCAGTGACTTGCAAAGGTTTTCATACCTACCTTATCTGTTGTATCTGCATCGTGGATCAAAGTCACATATAGTGACTGTGCAATTTTGTTTTGTGTTTTTTTGTCTCCTAGCATTCTTCTCAATCTTTTCTAGATACTCTCCAGTTTGGCAACATGTTTGCCATGTGTTCCAACTGAGACTTCACCGGTGGTAAAATGAGAACAGATTAGTTACCTCACTTTTTTACATAGAGCATACCAAAATGTAGAGTCAAAAATAGTATTTGCTTTTGTTATCCCTTGTTTTTCCTTTTTGACCTTTCTGATTTCATGACATTGGTTCTATTTCAAAAGATGAGGTTTTGTTCTCTTCCTGATCTTGGTCTAAAGTGTCTGCTAGCCCTGCCTGTATGGTATCAGCTGCAAACAGCATAAATTGAACCTTTATTCCATCTTCTGTCACTATAGAAAATATCAAATAGAACTGAGCTCTGAAGAGTCTGCTTTGAGACTTTAAGATGCTTCTAATGTTGGTGACAAGTACACATTCTCAGTGATATTTTTCTAACCAATTGCATACCTACCTGATGATGATTTCATCTTCACCATGCTTCCTCAGCATGCTTCTGAGAATCACATAATCACAGAATACCATTTGAGACAGTGCCAAAAGTCAGAGTCAGACTGAATTCAAAGTATATTATGTTTACTACCTTTCCCTTATCCTTTAAACGACTTGTTTTATTAAAAAAAAAAAAGAAAAAAAGTTTGTTTGGCTTGATTTATGCTTAAAGAACTAATGTTGGATACTTTTTATCACCATCTTACCTTCTAGATACTTAAACTGATTGCCTAATGATTTGTTGCAGGGATTAAATTTGAGTGCTCTGAGCTATAATTTTCCAAGTCCTCCATACTCTCCCTTTCAAGGATAAATAATATGTTTGTTATTCAGTTCTCCACAATTCTTAAACATAATTGCTAGTGATTCAGCTATTACATTGTCTAGTTCCTTCAGTGCCCTAAGGTGAATCAGGACTTCCTTACTTGAATACATCTATCTCATCTAAAACATATTTAGCCTAGGTTTTTTGTACATTTTATTTTTTAAATTAATGTATTTAAAGATTTGATTACTGTCAATATTTCATTTTGAAACTGAGACAAAGGTATTTAATGTTCAACCTTTCTCTGCCTCGTTCACTTGTAGCTCCTGTTCTTTTTTATTAACTGATCTACACTTGTGGTTTGTTTTTTTTTTTAACCCATAATATGACACCTTTTGTTCTGCATCTTGCTCCAGTTTGTAGGGATACTCAATAAAATGCAACACCAGCTTTCCATTTCTGTGGTTTCGCAGGTGTAACTCCACATATAAGTAACCTATGTAATGAATTGCAGAATTGCCCTACTGTGGCCCTCAAGGACTAACCCGTAATGTGAAGGAATTAGCAGACTAAGTACCTTTTACACTAGGAATTACACCAGGACACTGCTTATCAATTACACCTTTCACTTTTGTTCGGTACCTCTCCACAAGTTCCAGTGGGATTACATCAATTTACATAAAAATAAATTTTGGAGTCATGTATTCTTCCAGTGCTAAGAATCCATTACACACACAACGAAAACCAGTTTGATAGGCAATTATATTGGGAGAACTTTCTCTTATATCTTTTAAATTTAACTTCTGGACCTTGCCTTTTTCTTTGTAAACATGCAGCAAAATATCTACAGACTGAATGCAGTACAGTTCAAAGCAAGGGTGACCCCCTAACCTGAAAACACTTCAGAGTTTGTGCAGTTGTCCAACTTAAAAGGCGATGAAACCAATTGGTCTTCAAGGTACATACAAAACTCTGAGTTTTAAAAACCAGACTTTAATCCCCTAAAGGCAAATCAGTACATGACCCCGTTGCTCTCACTCCCGGCTTGAACATCTTCTTTAGTTTCTTTTTCTGATCTTTTATCTTTATTCTTTGTGCCCACAATCCTCTCAGTGGTATCACAGTATTTCTTCTGGACCATAGGCAACACTGATGAGACGTTCTACAAAGAAGAAAAAAGAAACACTCAAAGACATATCCACCAGCTTTGATTTGTGCAACTATTGGTGGTGGCAGTGATGCTGCCTCCATATGATAGCTGCATTGCATCCACACAGAGATACATTGTGCTAGGACTGTCGTTCTCTCTCATGTCCATAACTTGGCAAGGAGGGTGACCTCCTTCCCTTGATCCCTCCTACACACTTTCTTCCAAGCTCGTATAAGCCTTGAATACTTTTTATCCTTGGAGTCAACTGTTTAAAAGCAACCACTCGAATGACAAGATTTTTTTTTCTGAAGCATGAGAATATGGCTTACTTCAAAATGTTTGCACAGATTGGTCCCTTTCTCTGCAGATGATAATTACACTACTGCATGAGAGTATTAAAGATCTCTCTCATAAAATAAGGGTTTCAGCTATAAATATAGCATAGGTGGTGCTTGGTTGTGAACAGGATAGCATGCAACTGCACTGAGATAGCTGACTGGTCTACGTGAATTCTACAGCATCAGATGAAATTATATGAGACCAAGTTATAGAAAAAAGCATCTCTTGCAAGGTAAGAAATTCCTCCTTGAATCATACCTGACCTTCCAAAAGGCTATAACCATTTCTTGTCCAATTGAATTGACGATGGTGGAAGTGAATGTGATAAGTCAAGGTACAGCAAGCACTGTTCGTGCTGTGCAAACATTACTGATGTAGGTTAAAGCATGACCTACAAAAATGACAAAGGCAGGAAAAATTCAGAATCACAAACTCAGCAAACTGAAAAGATGCAAGAAAAATATTTTTGCCATGTGGACCTACAAAATACACTGAAAAATACAATAAAGTTGACTATAGTGAATGTACTGCCTAAATACCAGATTTTACCCTAACAAATGCTGTGGCTTCTAATATTTATAAGTGAATTAAGTTACTTTCTCAGACAGTACCATTTTCAATGCTGAAAAAAAACCAACCCAAACCAGTCCCAAGTAGTCAAAACACTGCTTAGGTTTCTGCTGTGCTGGGAGGCTAGCCACAGATTAAGGAGTCTGTTAGCCATACACACAGCAGTTTCTCTATTATTTAAATCTATTTGCTCCATTCTTCAGAAATTTCTCAGTTGCATGCTCTATGTTCTAAGCCAGCTACCTGATGAACCAAATTCCCATGTGGATTATCTGTAGGTTGATATGTTGGAAGTTAGGGACGACTTTCAGCTGTAAGACTTGCTTGAGAGAAGTTTCATGAAGTTCAGCTAAGGCAAATGAAATTCTTCCACCTGGAGTAGAATAACTTAATACAACACTACAGTCTGGGCTCCAGCTGGCTAGAAAACACCTTTGCTGAGAATGACCTGTGCATGTAGACAACAAATTGAACATGTACCTGCAGTAAGCTCTTGCAGCAAACAAGAGTAGCTGCATAAAACATAGCATTAGAAAAAGTGGAGTCAGAAGGTCAAGGAATTTGATTCCCTCTACTTGGAACTTGTGATGCCTCATCTGAAATACTGTGTCCAGTTTGGGGCCCTCCAGAAGAATTGGGGGATTAGCAAAAAAGGAAGCGCCCAACAGAGGGTCACCATGCTGGTCCAGGGGCTGGAGCACATGACAGAGGAGAGTCTGAGAGAACTAATTCTGCTCAGCATGGAGAAGAGAAGGAGAAAGGGAATCTAGTTGCTGCCCTCAATTACCTATAGGTTACAGACAAATGGGGTTCACACCTTTTTTTTTGTCAAGACATTGCAAAAGGAGAAGGGGAAACTGTCACAAGCTGTAACAAAGGAAATTTGATTGAAGAAGGAAAAAAAAATATTCACAGGGAAATCAGTAGGAGAGAGGCCCAGAAACGATGTGATATCTTTATTCAGCACAAGGCCCTGAACAACCTGACATAACTTTGAAGTTAGACCTGCTTTGAGCAGGAGTTGAACCAAACAGTTCCCAGAGGTCCCTTCCGATACAACTTCCTCTATGGTACTGAATATGAGATCCTATATATAATTCAAAAATCTGAAATCTGTTTTGCACTATCAATGCAGAAACCTCTTTGCTGAGCTGAGTACCCCTTGCAGTTAACAGCTGCAGCAGCGCTGTCGTGGAGACTTCAGTCTCAGCTGTCAAAACTGGAAACAGACAGAAAACCTCATCGTGAAGAAATTTGTTCTGAATATTAAAATACTTCCTCATGAGGTATCTGAGCATAGACATCATGCTGTTTACTAGTCTCAATAAGCAATGCCATTAAAAATGGCATTATTGAAGAGATCTTATTTTCTGGACTGGGAAGTGCAGAAAAGGAGTAGATATTATGAAAAACAGCTAAAGCTGTTTAAAAAATCTTCAATAGACTTGTTTTCCATCTAAACCTGGAAATTTCTGAATCAAATGGTGTTAAGTTTTTCAAAATTGTATTTTGGATACAAAATCCCAAATTATTCCTGTTTGATACTAATAGCTAAGACATCCCCATTCCATAGGACTGGAAAATATGATAAAAGATTTATTGCAGAACTGTGTCATCCCATAGTGGCAGGGAAATCAGGCAGGATATATTAAGGAATTTCACATATGTGTAAGAACCACATGAAATTCTGGGTCTCTGATCTTTACCCTTAAACATGTGTTATGTTGATACACTCAGCAGTATATGGTAGACACCTATTGACTTGTCGGCTGAATCATTCCCTAGGTTTTAGTTCTATTTTGATAGATTTTAGAGCAACACATTTCAATTTTTACCAGTTAAACAATATTTTTTTAAAAGCCTGCAGATGAGTTTGTACTATTTTGTGTAAGTAATAAAACATTGCTATAAAATAAAAAAAACAAAACACTGTAATGTAACAACTTTTTCTACATAAATAACTTGCAGATGATCATGTTTCATTTAGATCTGAAGCAAATTTATATCCAAAGATTTAAAAACCCTTCAAGAAGTAGGACTTCCATCTTCTGTTCAACTCTAGTAGCAAGTAAGTGGCTATGCTAAAGAGCTAAGTCATCTTGAAAACAAAAACTTACAGAAGGCATTAGAAGAACAAGTAGTTTTGCCTACATAATATTCCACTTGCTATAGAATACGGTATCATCCAGGTGTTGCTAAGTGCTGAGTATGAGCAGAAGAAAGATTATTCTCCATCTCCCACCTTATTTTTGCAGAAAGAATCCAGCCTTTTCTCCATTGTTGTTCTGGTACAACTATTAGTGTTAATAGGTAATACCTGATAACAGGACAAGCTCTATCAAGCTCTTAGAGTTGCACAGCATCAATCAATGACAATGATCCAAAAGCAGGTGGTACCACATCCCAAGTGTGGATGATCATTGTTTTGCCATTACTTACTAACTACAGAAGGAGGGGAATCGGTGATACTGCACCAGTGTGCTGAGTTACTGTGAGGGTGAACCCACTATTTTCCTTTCAAAAGGAATATGGTGGCAAGAGAAGACATTCATGCATGATGATAGAGCAAAGAAACCTGTTTGTGCCTAATGTAGTGGAAAATCTGAGAATTATTCATGCATGTGAATATGTATGCAAGTCTGACCCCGGTGATACTGCCAAGGTCAGTGCATGGTGATCTGCTGAGTAAGTGCTAATCATTCAGCTTGAAATGTGGCTTTATCAGAAAAGCAATTTCATAAAAAATTTCATGTCATTCTCCAGTTGTCTTTCTCCTGTGATATCCATGTCATGCTTGCTCATTTGTCAAGTTTACATTCAGGACTTTTCCAACTAAAACATCTTCTTGTCAATCAAATCATGTTTCTGCCTGGTGCATTGTTAATGCATCTGAGATAACAACTTAAAATTACACAAGCTCTTAATAGGGGAGTGACATTCTCTGTAGGACATTAACAGCTAAATCAAAGTATAGGACAGTGGTTGAACATGAAGTACCACTTAAATTTTAAAACCAAGCCCTGTGCTGAAAATGAGCCATTAGGCCATTAGGCCATTAGGCCATAATTAAACTAAGTCCTTGGTAAACTGTAAACTGAGGTTTTACAGAAAAGAAAAGCTCATACAGGAAGATGTGGAGGATCTAGAGAGGAAGAAAATTTCATAGCAAAAAAAAAAAAAAGGGAAAATTGTTGCTTAAGAGCAAAACCAAAGATTTATTTCTTTGAGAGTCTTAGCAACTTCAGGACACTACAAGGCACATCAGACTCAATAGCCTACATTTTAGACCCATTGCCAGCATGACGGCAAAACCAATAGGATACCATTAATTTACCTTTTCTCTACCAGCTAAATACAGCAGAAATCAGCATCATGCCCATTCCCTGGCAGGTTTCTGTCTGGCAGGTGCATGTGCAAATTCATGATTTACTTGTCATTGCTGCTTCCTTTGCCCACTTCAAAATCACCTTCCAGAAAGAAATGCAGAGATAAGAATAGGGTCCCCTTTGTTAAATACCCTCTTCTTTCACACAATAAAAGCTTTTCCACCATTAAAGGATAGGAAAATATTTCATTTACATGCGCACTAACCCTGTAGATCTGTTAGAAAAGTCTGATGTTTGTATTTACTGCCCAATGCTGTGGTATCCAAGGATCTGCATACAGGAATAAAGCTTGTGGAGCTGGGATGGAGCTTGACTGTAGAATTACTTCTTTCAACTACTATATTAGAAGGACACAGAAAACTGGTTCATTAATGCCTATTTCAAATTTGATGGTGATAGTCCAGGTTCTAAGAACATGCTAATTTATTCTTAATAAACCTGGGCAGTAATTCCTGTGGAGCAAATGACAAAACTGAAACCTCTTACTCAATATAAAGCCATGAAATTGCAAAATTCTGAGCTGTTTCTATAGGATGTAATGACTGGAAGAACTAGCAGATAGTTTAAAAAGGGAGATGGAGGTTTGAGTTCCAGATAGGACTGAAGTTATTGATGTATTAAAACCAAAGCCTAGAAATTAATTTAGAGTCATTGAGGACTTTAAGGATGTGGTCCCCATCAGAATATAGCATGTTAAGCACCAGATATCAGAGCAGTAATCAATACTAACCCCAAAGAAATGTCTCTGCAAAAATCCAAAGCAGTTTTTAAAATGATTTTTTTTTGCCACTATCATTATATGAACTTACAGAAAGTGTGTGAGATTAATAAGATTCCCAACTGAACAATGAACAGAGAAAAAGACGCTTAGCCAAGGCAGCAGACACAAAATCTGATGATGATGTTTCTTTAACCCAAGCTCTTACTTTTATCTTGATCTGATTTGATCTTCAGCTACCAACTTCTCCTTTTGCCGCAACTACTTTTCTACATTGCTGTGGTCTTGCATGATAAAAGGTGTAAGCTGAGAGTTGGAGGTAAAGTTTACACAACCAAAGAGAGGAAAATGTTGAAAATATTTCTGTAACAGCATTTCCTTATCCTACAGTTGCCAACACTGTCCTTGACAGAAACATATCCTCAGCTGCCCAGTCTGTAGCCTTCTCCTGCTCAAAGGGTAGCTCTCATGCATTCAGGGAACAGAAACAATACGACGTGACTCAGAATACTAGACATTCAGCCACCCTACAAGATGCTTTCCGTTTCATTGTTCACATTGTCCTTACACAGCGATATCTGAAAAAAGAAGTGTATAAAATTAATAGAATAATTTGAGAAAACATGAAATTGTCTGTATAAATTCTGTAAGTAACAGAAAGAGTTAATTTTAACTATTTATATTTAAAACACTACTTTTGGCTCTAAAATTAATACCTGTGCAGTGTTTGAACATAAACCATGCAGAGCATTGAAGTCAAAATATATTTGAACTATGTGGCAAGATAAGCCATAATACATATCAGTGATGTGAGCAATCTGAAATAGTTCTTTCCAAGAAATCGTTACATTATTATTAATGTACAACATACATAGTGTTAAGGAATAAAACAACCTTAAAGTCAAGTGGTGCAGATGAATAATGTAACAGTTCTAAAAGATGAATGCTTAAAATAGTAAAAAAGAAATGGAAAACCTTCTTTAAGCTTCTTTGCTCTCACAAAGTTTTGCAATGGAGAAAATGATTAAAACTCATTTCTGGAAAGAATTTTTCTAACATTTTAAAAAGTTCTTTTTAAAATAATGGGTTTGGATTAAACAAATAAATAAATAAATAAAAACATAGAAAAGAAAAAGTGCTGGACTTTCTTCTTTAGAAGAACTGGAAAAATACAACAAATTACTCTCCCAGAGAACACGATGGAAGGGGGGCATATCTAGGGAGAGATCAGAAACGTACTTACCTCTTTGAAACACAGACCTACACACATTCTGCCAGACAATTTCCACTGTACAAGAGAATGTTGAAAAGCAAATGCTTTTTTAATGTGTAGCTCTGTTTTCAATTATACAGGAAAAGTCCATTTCCAAAGCCCATTTATCTTGAACCTGACATTGTCACCCTGTGCTGTTGGTCGCAGGGATGCAAAGAAAATATTGATTAGAAATCAATGTAAAGTTTGTTTTCCTTGGTTTAGAAACTTTAACTCTAGATAAATAAAATGAAACACAAGGGGAGAAAAAAACTTGTATGACTATGATCCATGAAACTGAATAAGTCAGACTTTATCAAAGCAAACTCACTTAATTAACTCCTCACCTGGTTCTCATTTAATGAGTGAAAAATCAAAACCTTTTTGAGGAAGATCAGAGTTTAGATTGGAGATGAGTTGGAGCTGACCCAGAAATCTTAATCAAGCTATTTTGTCCCTGTTGGAATTGACTCACAACATCATAACTGTCCTTAAAAATTCTAAGGAGAAAGGACATAACAGACATTGTGTCTCCATTTCACTCAGGATAATGGAAGTCTTAACAATATGATGGTGGTGCTTATTCTATACATAGGTGATTGATAAGCTCAAGAGTGTCATTATCTAGACACTTAATGGTAGTCCAGTTGGGGATCAAGTACTCCAGATATTTCAGCTAATAAACCTTTGCATCTTTGAGATGATAGCCCTGGTGGATTTCACGTGGGCATGATAGTACGCTGTTTACATTCTAGAAGTTATTTTCTACAGTTAACCAAAGAGCGGAGATACAAATATTGAAACTGTGGGAGCTTCTTAGTTACCAATGAAGTGCTTTATTACATCTCCCTAGGGACAGTTTGAGAGGAGGTTACAAAATTATCCTTGTCCAGGGAAGAGATTCCTGGCCCGAAGTAGCAGTGCCCAGCCCAAGAAATAATAAGAATAGGGAGCAGGGGAGAAAGAAGAATAGCAAATTAAGAATACCATGGTTCAGATAAAAGGAGGGAGGGAAAGACATTTAGACACTGTCAGGAGGCGGAAAACCTCTGTTCTAATTCTTCCTGCAATGCTTAATTATTTATATAAAATGAAATAACTTCATTAAGAACACTTTTCTAGTTCAGAATATCCTAAAATAAATTTGATGAGAGTCTTAATACAGGTAAAAATCCTTTCCAGAAAAGGACTGAATTCAATCAGAATATCCCACATCCCACAATAATTCCCTAATTAGCAGGACTATGGAAAAAAAGAAGTTGATGTCTCCTCTGGGATGGTTGTGAATCTTTTGTTTTCTGTGCTCCTATCCCCATCCCTGGAGGTGTTCAAGGCCAGGCTGGACGTGGCCGTGGGCAACCTGGTCTAGTGGGAGGTGTCCCTGCCTATAGCAGGGGGGTTGGAACTCGATGATCTTCAAGGTCCTTTCCAACCTAAACCATTCTATGATTCTATGATCTAAAATCATCTGGCCAGTTCAGGTAGTTGACTCACATTACATTTTTTTTTCCAGGTTACCAAGCAAGAAGTTTCCCAGATCTGCCAGGACAGTACACCGAGGAAAGAAGATATTTCTGAGACCCTCCTCTGGCACTGGAAGAGTTGTTCCTTGAACCTGCCATTCTCAGAAATTAGAGGAGCTAATAGTTACTTTGGGTGGGATGTTTTATTTTAAAAAAAAAAAAACAACAAACCACTTTCTTGCACACTTTCATTAAGTTTATGTTACAGGTTGTCGTGGTTTAGGCCAAATTGGCTACTGGGGACCTAAGGGACCCCAGATGGGACCTACAGATGCTCCCCTCTACCCCTCTTCAAAGAGAGGGGCAGAGGAAGAAAAAGAGACTTATGAGTTTAGAAAGAACTAAACTACTTTAATGAAATATTAAAAATAAAATAAAAAGAAATAATGAAAAATATATACAAAACCGTATCAAGCTCCTGAGATGACAATCACGACACCAGCTGGCACTGGGCCAGTCCCAGGCTGGACTCAGTGACGGACGGGAACCGGATTCCGGATCTGGATTCAGGATTGGGATCACAGGCAGACGAACAGGGTCCTCCTCAGACGTCGGCCATTGAAGGAAAGGGCCCCGACCCTTTGATCCATCAGCTTTTATACTGAGCATGATGCAGATAGGATGGAATACCCCGTTGGTCAGTTTGGGGTCACCTGTCCTGTCCGCTCCTCCCTGCAGGTGGGACCCCACTATGCTTTTTTTCACTTCCGACCTTCCAACGGGGCAAACAACAAAGTTGGTTGGCCTTGGGTGTTATGGCAATAAGTATAAGCAAGAGCCTCTCTGCATACCATGCCTAGGCATCAGCTATAAACATTGGTCTTATCACTGAAAGAGTGAACATTGTCTGCACAATATGCTGTTCATTTCAGTAGTTAGAAGAGGCCCAGCTAAGAAGCGAAGTTACTGAACAAAATTGGTTCTGTTTTACCTCAAACCAGGACACAGGTCAAAGACTTTGTTCTGTGCTGGAATGATAAATTTCAAAACCTCACAAGAAAATATTATCCAGCCAACCCAGCCCTTTTCCCTAACTTGGCTACTGTTACAAATGAAAACAACTCAAGAAAGGCTGAACAGAGTGTACTGATCAGCTGGCGATTGGTGACTGCCATGCAGTATGCTCATCCCTGGTCTTCAGGTCTTCTTGTGTCTTTTAACTCCTTTGTCCAGGCTTCTCCACACCTGACTGTCTCATCCAGCACACTGGACCTCCACATTGAAGATGAGAAGCATCGAGGCAAAATGGGAGCTTACCCACCCCACTGTTGTAGGGAAAACTCTGCAACGTTTGACATTTTGAAGAGTCACCGTTGCAGAAGAGTGAACACCAGTCCCTCCCCTTTCCCAGGTCTTTGTTGTGTGTATCTGCAGGTAATACCAGGATAATCCTGGTAACCTGCTCAGCAGTTACTGGTAATAATCACTGCAGCACCCATTGGCCTGCACCTCTGCCTGGGTCACATGCTGGAGGTCTCCTGGGCTCATTAGGTTATGTGAAGGCAACGGGGTGGAAGACAAGTGAATTCCCTTAGCAGGTAAGCACCAGGGAGCGTGGCCTTGCCTTCTGTGCCTGTTGCAGAACGACCAGCATCATGAGACAAATGATTATGTCCCCTCAGTTCTGCTCCTATGCAATGTTAATGGTGCACGCAACACAGCTATGGCTTTACCAAGGCACCAGGAGACGTAGACACAGCTCTTACCCTCCCAACCACGAGCACTGTCCAGCACAACACAAATCATGTCACATAATTGAAAGGCACCAAAGCTCTTCAGAGCTCCCACATCCACAGTGTGGCTCAATTCCCCCACGTACCACAGCAGCATCTGATTCTGATCTTTTTGAATCAAATAAATCCTCAGCCTGAACATTGAATCTGTAAAGCTCAAGGAGACGTAGACATTGTTTATGCAGAAACAGCGCACAGCAAAAAAGCTCTGCACTGCTTTTTCATCTTGTATTTTCTTTTATAATCCTAAAACTGATTAGATTGTAACGCAGACTCAGCCCTTCTTTGTTGGTTATTTTTAATGTAAAGATTTGCAGCTACTCTGTATACTGCAAAGTAGCACCTGAAATCATAAACTGCTTTTGTTTCCATTCTGCTTACGAGCAAAAGTAGGAAAACAAACAACAACGTCCTTAAACCTCTGGCCTGCCATATTTTGTTTGCACATTTTAATGAGGAATGAATTTATCACAGAAACTCTGTCACAGAAGAAATAGCATTAAAGCCACACAGACCATAAAAAGTGTATTTCAGACCTACTCTGCCTGTAGGTTTTTGTAATATGCAAATTATATGGACCAGCAGAGATACCATGATCTGGCAACCATTCTACCTCCTTCTGCAAATGATACCAAAATGATACCAATATTTGCACTGCTGATGGGCAGCTGGCTTCCTTTGTACTTCTGTCTCTAAAAAGTCAACCCTCACCATTGGCTGAGCACTGCAGATAACCCAGAACTCCTCTCGCCCACAGAGTCCTCATGAAACCGGGAACTCCAAGGACAGGGAAAAGGGATGGGTAAACAGTTAGGTGTGCTCAGAAAACTTTGGGAGCATTTTTTCTAAGTGAGAGAAAGTATCTGTGTGCTGTGTCTGCTTGACGGAACAGCAAAAATCTGAAATTGTGATGGGAAGACTGAAATCAAATTCCACGTGTTTTAGAGGAACAATATTGGTGAGAGAGTATAGGAGGGGCCAGTCGGCATTATATAGAACATAATTAAATAAGAAAAATAAAATCTCTCACATGCAGGAAATCCTTCATCTTTTCTCACACCTGCTCAATCACTGCTCTCCCACAGATATATTTTTTCTTATTTAACTGCATTTTTTTTTCCTGCTGTTCTTTGAGTATATAAAGTTAAGAGTGAAAGGTCAAGGCATTAAGGAGACAGCACGCGTGCAAAGGAGAGTCAGGAATCCTGAAGAAATTGCAAAACTGGAAGCCTGAGTGGCTCAAAGCCAATATACATGCAAAACTCCCTTTAATTTTATACAAATAAATTTAGATCCATGCAAATATATGCATCTTTAATATGTGCCCCTTTGCTCAGTATTATAACAGACGTGTAAATCGTTGAGCGCAGAGATTTCCCACAAGTTACTACCAGAGTGTTGAAAGAATCTGAAATGTTTTTGCATGTTAAAGAACAATTTAATACTAAGAAACTTTCAGGTAACTGCAAAGTGTTCTCTCAGTGGAGTCTTTGTCTTCTACTCGTCTCCGTATGTCTGTTTTTCCCTTTATACCTTTGTTCTTTCAAATCCCTCTTTAATAGATATTTTTCTACCACACTTTCCAGATATGATCTGCTATAAATTGAATGTCTACCATGCACCCTGTACTTTAACACCTTGTTGAAGCGAGGCCTTTTCTTGTTCTACAGGAAATTTGTGGGCTTGTATTATATCACCTAATATAAACCAAGTATTTCTCTTGGGGAACAGTATGTTTTGCTCCCTCTGTTGTGCAGGGCTAAACACACAGTCAACACTCAATAAAGAACACATTTTTCTCTTCCATCTTTTAAAGTTTGCCAACAGCAATTTACAGCCAACTCCCTCAAGAAGCTTAAAAGTGACATATCAAATGAAAGCCCCATTTAAACAATGCATTTGAACAATACCTTGCTTTACAGTTCACATGTCTTTAAGATAACAAACGATAGATTTCTGGAGGGGATGGGTTATAATCCATATAGATATAAAACCAGGACGTCTTCAACTTATGTTTTCCTTGGCAAAGAATGTAGTATATTTTCACAAATCTTTGTAGGCACATTTCCATATTTCACAGGGGAGGAAAAGGACAGATCTACCATTGCTGAAGAGCTTTCAGCAGAGGAAATTAATCTCTTAAATGTGTTACTACTAGAGTTGGATAAGCAATTTCTTTACTGAGCCAAGTATTTTCCCTGTTTTTCGTGTTTCAAACTCTCTGGGAAATGATGTGATTTTCCTTAATGTATTTATGTGTAATTGTCCAAATGAACTGCAATCCAGCATTATTATTTGTTGTATATGCCTTGGTCATTTTGCTTCAAGAAACTCACAGAAAAGCCAACAGGTTTTAGCACTTAGAATGCCTTTTTTGATTATAGGAATGGGAAAAGAACAAAAAAAGTGTCTGTGTGAGAGAGCCAAGGAGAGCATACTTTTTGATTTTTCCTTGTGAAAAGTGGTGATCGTGGCATTTTCTTTTTCCTTAAACCAGGTTATTTCAAGGAATGATTTTGTAGCACAGCTGCAAACCAATGAGTCAGCACAATGGAGAGACCAACCTCCAGCGGAGGGAAGGATGAGCGGGAAGAGAGGATCAGCCTGAATCTCTGATGGGGTGAAAATGAAGATGAAGAATGATGTACTGAGGGAAGAAGTCACACCGCCATCTATGATGGGGCACCATGACATTCATTAGTGTGTCTGTTCTTCCCTTTGGAGTTCAATACCAAACATTAGTCTTGATTGCCTGGTCACTTGAGTACAGAAGCTCGTCTGAGAAAGGAGCGGCTGGGAGCTGCTCTGTGTGGTAGTTTCCTATACCTTATGTCAAAAAAGAACATTTCAAACAGCTTCCAAGAATACAGATCAAAGTAATTTGTTTTCTACTTACCACCAACCACGAAACAGAGCAGGTCTTTTCTTTTCTTTAGGTGGTTTAAATCCTTTGGTCTTTGGAGAACGCAGCATTCTAGTTGCTCTAAGGCTATACATATTCTAAAGAAGGGATATGAAGACAGTTATAATGATAATGTGTGTAAAAATGTCTTAACTTAGTATTTTAAAAGGGCCTAAGACAACCTCTAGAATAACAATAAAAAATGTGAAAAAATGCTTAAATATATTTTCCACCAAAGGGATTACATTTGTCTTCCTGGTGTTACTGTTCAAAACTTGATGTCAGTTGTTAATAAGTGAGCACCAACAAATTGTTATCAATTCTTGTTGTTTATCATTTTAAGTATAGCCTGATTCACTGGTTGAGTTGCATCACTGAGGCCTGCAAGTTTCAAGGCACTGCTTTATATGTCTTCCACACTAAGTACCATAATGCCACATATACTAAGTAGTGTCCGCTGCGTACATGAACAGCAAAAACCAGTGCTTTCTGCATTGCCTGAACACTCCTGAGCTTCTCCCCGTTCGACTTCCTCCCAGCTATTGTATATGCTAATGCTATATTACTACGATGTTTCGTTGACTTAAATAATTTTCTTCTTTTTCTCTCAGAATAGATAATGCATACTTTTCTGGATGTACAAATTTAGTAAAAAACTGGAGGTAATTTTGAAACAAAAATTGAAGATCACTTTCTTCTGGCTAATGCATTTATCTGTTACTCAGCCAGCTCTGCTTGTTTATACAGAAGACATGTCAGTTGTTATTCGCACGCCAAGCACCTTCTTGCTGTCAAGCGATTTCAGTGAATAATAAATTTATTTCAGTCAGTCAACAATAAGGGTGCATGAAAACATTTGCATGATTAACGTGGATTAGCATCCCTAGTTCCTAAAGCTTATACAATGTATTCAAAGTAGTAGAACTAAAAAACTGTCCTCTTTATCTCCATATCAGGTAATTGTTCTTTGCCAGTTGTGTTCCAGAAGGCTGGTTTGGGGAAGGTCGTGGGAGGGATGGGTTTGGTGTGGATCTGGATTTACTCAGGGGGTGTGGATAGGGCAATAGTCCCACCACCTCTCAAAAATAGCACTGACAAATGTGTTAATGCATCAATATCAAATGAAGCAGTCAAAACCACATCACAGTTTTCTTGGAGCATGCTCATTGCAATGGAGAACAGGAAGGATAGTGGAATATTCCAGAGGTATGTGGCAGGAGGTGAAGAATCTGCATGCCTGCCAGTGGGAAGACTACCAGGAAAAAGTGCAGGAAAGGGAGAATATACTTTGTCCAGTTTTTATTTCTTTCAAAATATATCTGCTGTGCTAACAATTTCAGCTATCATATTTAATGACTGTAGAAAATTAACCATATTCACATATTAAAAAAAAAAATTTCACGTATTCAACAAAAAATCAGACTAGAAAACCCGCAACAAGTTAGAGACAGCAATAACCAAAATAAAGGTAATCCCAAAGGTTGAGAAGTAAACAGCCCTCCCTGAAAAAGGAAAAAGATAAAACCAGAGCACTCCAGAACAGCCTTGGGTTAGCTGCTAATTGACAGGTTGTCCTCAGAGTCAGATACTTCCATTTGCAAAATGAGAATCAGGCTACCCAGCAGCCACTGAAGGACATACACAGCAGAGGAAAAGTGTGGTCAGTTTGGATTTACCAGCAAGCAGCTCCACCTGTGGGGTATAATTGGCCTCAGGTCTTCCCCCATAGGTGCAGCAGCCAGGGGTGAGACACTGCACCCCTAACATGCTGCAAGACAGTTCAAAGAAAAAATAAACTGGTAGAAACATAAACACTTTAAATACTGTGCTCTTCAGCAGGAAGAGATGGATGCTCTGTTCCTTTTTATAACACCATTTGTAACATCTGAGATGATACGATTTGGAGCCGTTCAACGAGAAGAAATTTAAACTAAACAGTACCAGCCACCACTTACTCTGTATGTTTTGAAGAAGACCTTTCTTTCTGGCAGTTTAACTTGTTCAATATGGTGTAAAAAGAAAATGTTTTTCACATCACATTTTGCAGGCTTATAACAAACAAAGACTATGTTATGGCCATCTGGTTATTTCAAGGCAAACTTAATGATGAAGCTAAAATTTAAATAAAAAAATCTCTCTTAGGTATACCAAAAGTAATAAATTCATTTTGTAACATGCTTCGGCTCAAAAAAGTGGTATATTTGTGAAAAATTTTCACAGGACATCATCTTGACAAATAAAAGATTCATTGATTACTTCTCAAAGAAAAACTTGGTTGAGTACCCTGACAATTTTCTGATTCATCTATTACAGAACAGGAAGACAGAGAACACGTGCATAGACTATGACACATCCATCTTGCTACTGAACAGCAAAGTTTAATAACTTCCATTAAATAGGAAACATGACTGTGTGATGCTCATAAAATCATAAGAGTACTGTACTGATTTTCTCTCGGAAATTCTTAGTTAGCACCTGGCCCTTGTCCTAAGTAGAAAGCAACCTGAGAGGTAGGTACAGATATCTACATCTGAGTTAGTCATCTCTTGTCAATGCAGACAAGAGGCACTTGTAGGGCACAATCCATCCTTTTAGGTATTTCCTTTCAGCTGGAGTTAAAGAGTCCTTAGAATTGACTGTCTCTCTTTCCTTGGGCTACAAAGTGTTAGCAGGGTGCTACCTCCAATGCAGGTGTCAACTGGATAAGGTCCCCAATTCTTGGTAGTTTTTTCTCAGAGTTTTAATTCTTGGTATACCATCCATCATTCTGAAGATATTTATGAAATAGCAGTTAGGAACATAGGACCCAAGACCGAAACCAGCGCATACAGTATGCCGCCGTAGTCAGCTCACACAGTCACTGTATCCATTTCTTCACTTCATTTCATGTTTCTGTCTTGTCCATGTGACTTTTGTCACATCATTCTTCTTTTGTGAAGAACAAGTGGAATAGCATCACCTTCTGGTGACTCAGTGAGTGCTAAAGAATTGCTGGTCATTCCATTAGTCCCTAGAATTTCTTGTACCATCTTTTTCAGGCTTGAACATGTCACCCTCTCTGGGTCCTGATTCCTGGATATCTCCTTTATATCTTTTCTGACATTCCTTTCTTTTTTTATTACACCATGACTGAAGGTCAAAATTTAATTCTATCTCCAAGAATTGGCATTTTGGATCTTCTTGTTCAGGGTCTGTCTGCAAATCTTCTGAGAAGCCTCTTCATTCCATCAAGTCTTATAATCTGCATATGGACTGAATCATCACTGCCAACTGTATCTCCAGTCCTCCCACTCAAGTGCCTGTTTTCTCTTCTCTGCTTTCTGACCTCCATGGTTCCAGAAACTTGAAAAAATTACTCGAGTATTCCATGAAGAGTTGAAAATTACAAATGAAAAACAACCCAAAAATGTGGGGTTTTTACATCATTGTTTTAGGCCAGTCTTGTGACTTTTTAATAGCCTGACTCACATTTTTTGAACACTTACATCTGAGAATACCATAAACCTCTGTGTCAGAGAGACACAGAGAGGCTTGAACCTCTCTATCCAAGCTTGATGGCATAGTCAATATGTGTAAGCAACATAAAATGTCTATATTCTCTGATAGATGGATAATAAATTCACAAGAGATTTAACTACTTTCTATAAAAAATGATAGGGATCAATGTAAGTAATACAGGTCCAGGCAAAATGCAAGACATATATAGAAAAAAAGAAATGGATTTCTTTTGTGCCTTTTGGCCCTTGTATGACTTTTCAGGATAGTTGCCTATATGGCCTTACTGTGATATTAATATAATTTTTTCATATAAAATATATAAAACACCACTTTACATTTCTGTAGATTCATTGTTGGAATTCAGCTGGCATACACGATTCTGTATATCATTAAACCTAATCAAGAAAATGCTGCCTCTCCTTCAAAAATTCAAAACACATTTCTGTTTAAGTAGAAAACCTACTATATATTTATGTAGTGATTTGCTGAGCTGAAATTAAGCAGGCTGATGACTTGTGTAATAAAAAGAGGATTGAAGTAATAAGTTCTTTAAGGTCAAATCCACTTGCCATTATCTGAATATCTACAGCATTAAATTGTGTAGTTCTAACAGAAGCAATGTTTTAATGCACTCATCTGAGAATGAAATTTCAAGATGAAAACAAGGGAGACTGACAGGCTAATGTTTTCCTTAGGATGACTTTCCAGACTAAATTTCTGAACTGCTTAACTCTTTCACCGTAAATTCCAATCACATTTTGTGAGTATCCCAGTTCAAAATGTGTTTCTATGGATAGCTTCTCCAGGTTAGTTGATCGTGTTTTATTTAATGTAAGACCCATCAGCTTTCCCTAGTTTATATTATCCAGTTAGCTCACAATTATGAAGATGAACTGTGATGATCTTAAATGGAAATCTTAAACATACAGCTGCATTGTCATCCTTTAGCACTTCCTCATGACATTCAGTGGTCCTTCTGTGTCAAGAATATCAAATTGCTCAAATCCAGGGTTAGCATACACTTCTCAGTGAGTACAGTATCTCACAGAGTTTTGTGAGACATATCCAAATAGCCTGCAGTACTAGGAAAGCACTGCTTTGTGCAGAAACAATAGCTTGTGAAATGTGATTACATATGATAACGCCTTATGGCAGTCATTATATACTTTTGCTATTATCTCCCAGAAACAAGGAAAATAATTTTCATCACAAACGCCCATCCAAGAGCACGTGTATTGTGTTTATTTTTTCACACAGTCTTTTATGTCCCACTGAAATAGTTTTTTAGCAGGAGGCTCTGCATTTTGAATAGATATTTCTTTATGTCCCAGGGGCTCTGCTTTGCTCCTTTATTGTCACTTTGCTTTACGGATATTAACCTCCCACATGCAGACTAAAACAACAAGGGGCACATTCATATTTCAATCCATAATGTAAAACCTTGTGTATCAAACTGGGACAGAACAGTAAAAATAAACATTTTACATATACTTGAAGTAAATAAATGTGTCCCCTGTCAGAACTTATAATGTTTTTATCATTCTTGTTGTAAACACTCACAGCAGAGCAAATACGAACAGATTAAGACAGGACTGTGATATAGCAATTACAGCTCTATAAACTCAGTACCTATTAATTCTTTAGTAACATAGTATGAAAAGCAGTTTCATGGAGCAGAAATTCTTAACATGCACTGGTTGACTTACAGTAGGAAACTGGAAATGCACTGACTTACAGTAGGAAACTGGAAATGCACGAGTTACTGTTGTTTCTAGTTGCAAGCAGCAGTCAGGTAGGGAAGGCTTGGAGGGTGGCGCATGCTCTTCCCCTAAAAGGGCTAATGAAAAAGCAAACATGGAAAGGAATGCTGTCAGGGAAAAAGATCTCCCTCCCATATCTACAAATGCGAGCAAGTCTGACAGAGCCCAGTAAAGAACACAAAGGAGACAGTGCTGTTAGGAGGGAACACGCTCAGATAACTCTACCAAACCAACTTTTTCACAGAAACTGTTTCTTCAGATCCCTATAAGCAGAAGAACAAGTCATAAAAATCCTTACTTAATGACTGCCGCTCTGCCTCCCCCAAATAAACATTAGATCTAGTTCTCACACCAGGAGGATAACGGTGCTGAGAAGCACACAGAAAGCTCCAAATTATAGATCTGCTCATATCTACCTTTGGAATATATCTTGAACAAATCATGCCAGTTACTTTTTTTTTCTCCTGGGAATGTTCGCAAAACCTTTCTGGTGCTGAAACTTGAGCAATACCACTGCAAGATTACACATAAAATTTAATCCATCTAATAGTGTTGGATTGGGTTTTCTCCTTTGATCTCTCTCCAATGTTATGTTCTCTCAGGAAGAGTTTGTAAAGGCTTTGTTCTTTCTCAGAAACTAAGCATCCTTTGCATATCTAAACTATGTCACTTATTTCTTCTGTGGAGATTGTGCAGATTTGATTATACAGATAAATAATTAAGTAGATTTAAGTGAAAAGCCAAAAAACCTTTATGAAATAACTTTAGGAGAAATGTCAAATACGGACAAGCTGTCTCATGTATCTTTGTGGTTTATAGTGAATAAAAAGAGTGATGTGAAAGGTATATAGTCTCCTTTCAAGGGCAGCAGAGGAGTCATTCTTTTTGTCCAGTTGTTGCAATAGAAAGCAACTGTTTTTCCACTACAAAACCAATTACTCCGAAAATTGAGGAATAAGGATGGAATGGAAAGAAATAATGCCTTCTTCTGATAGTAATACTGAATCTTTTCCACTGGTCCTACCCAGAGAATATGAATATATATTGTATTGACAGAATTGTTTAAAAACTCTGTGGCAAGAATGGTTAAGGATTATAAAGAATTCACTTGAAGAAAACTAAATATTGAGAAGAAAATGTAATACAGATTTCTGCAAGATTGCAGAATGCAATTCACAAGTAATGCAACTTTTCTGTGATCATTTAGATTTGCTTTTAATCTGAAGCTGCAGACACCAGAATTTGCGTTTAAGGCCCAGGCAGTCACCTTGGAAGATAGAGGTTCCTCCTCAACCTGAGGGATATCAAATGCAGAGGTCTACCCAGCAGCCAGGCTTCCCTAGCCATTACGTTATTGCCTTGATGGAAGGAGCATGTGTGGGGGGAGAGGAGGACAAGTTCAGGCCTCTTGCCAAAACCAGGCAATCTGTCAAGTCAAGACTAATAGATCAGGAGGAGAGCAAGCACAGAGAGTGAGGCTGCTGCTGCCCAACGATGAGAACACTTGGCTACGAATGAGGAGATCAGGGCTCTTCCTGGGGCGCTGCTGTTTGATCCCTGAAGCTCTTGTTTGGATCCCAATCTTGCTGAAAGGAAAACAAGAAATAAAAGAATTTATCTATCTTTCTTGTCAGAATGGATTACTTCTTCAATGTAATGACAAAACTTGCAGACACACAGAAGTCAGGTGGTGTAATATATGAGGTTTTACTGCGCGTACTATCACATGAAATTTTTTTGTAGCATCATATTGCCACTGACAGTAATATTGACATGTAAACTGAAAAACAGTTGCTTGTTGGAAACAAGCCATAATGAATAATGATAAATATCTATCCCAAAGGCAGATGGTACGTGTCTTGTCAAGTGCTACATGGGTCACCTTTGTGTTTGGACTTACTTAACATCTGAATGAACATATTGAGAAAGGACATAAATAACATGTCATGCAAATCTGCAGATGATAGTACACATGGATATTTTCTGAAGACTAAGCAGCTACACTTCTGTGAAGGTCATAGCAAGATGAAATTAATTGTGAGGAGGTGAACTGGGAAAATGTGAATGGATATTCATGGGGAAAGAGAAACCTGAAAAGCCAGTAATGCATAAATAGAGAGTGAGATAAATTCCCAGTTCAGACTTCCTCTAATTAAATATCCTGTGCCTGTTCTCTTCCACTAACCTTTACCACATATGTTGACTTCAAAACAATCCCTCCTTCCATGTACCTCTGCCAAAATTTTTGCCTACACCATACTAACCTTTTTACACAACTATTCCTGTCTGCTTCACCTTATTGGGTTATTTTCTTCTATCCAAGTGCTTCAGATTTTTAATGCCACAGGTTTTATCTGGGCAAAGAAATTATCACGCCACACCAATTCAGTGGCCAGCATCTTCTATAATGCAGAACTGTACCGTGCTTCCCCTTCCCCCTCCCTCCTCTGTTTCATTTGTGAGGGTATGTTAGTCTGAAAGGGAGAGAGGATAAAAGTATCTGGATGGAGTGGGCTCCCTCTCTCCAGGGGAAGCTACTAGATCATCTGAGGGTCTTAACTGCACCTTGGGGCTTTTAGACAAGGCAGTCCCATCTCTTCCTTTGGCATCTCTGACATATTCAGTTTCTTGTTTGTTTATATAAGATTGAAGACATCTCTTCTTCTCATGCTCCTGTCCTTGAATAATGACGCTGAATCTGTAATCACACAAGCTATTCATTTCATTCAGGTGGTCACTTTTCAAAGTGATTACCAGTGATAAGTTGGCATTTTTCATTTAGTGTTACAAAGTACAGAGAGCTTATATATTTTTCCCCTAATCCTAGAAAAACAAGGGCCAAATCATGTTTTGGCTTTATGCCGAATGTTATTTATCAGGAAAAGCTGTTTTTATGACAGCAGTCATACAATAAAATCAAGTGATTTCACAAAATAAACATGAAATAAAAATACAGTACAGTAAATAATCTGTTTGACCTGGGATAAGTTAAATTCCTTACTATATTTTTTTGCTTATGATTTATTTTTCTTTGACAAGCATACATATGGATCTGTGATCAGGGACAAACACACATTTTAGATTTGATAATTTTCTCCTTTTGAAGGCAAATTTCTGACATTTTCTGAGCTACAAGTTGTTCCTATTAGATATTGTTTCATATTTGCAGTCTTAAGGTTTTTACAGTTTGGAGGTACTATATTCTGATACAGAAAATGAATGTCATAGCAGTGCCATTCTTTTCAAATCTGTATCACAATATGAATTTCAGCAGGTTATTTCATAATTTAAGGGCTACACTGAAGAGAGGATAATAGGAAGGGCAGTAGGAAGATAGAAAATCTTCTAAAACATAACAACAGGAATCCAGTTAATGCTTATGAAAGTGATGAGATAATTATCACCATCCCATGCAATTTCCCATTAGGGAATAATTCCGTAGTCTGTGTGGCGCCCAGGTTGTGAAGTTACCTGCATGGATCAGGAACGGTAAAACCGCAGAGGCAGTGATTTTATGGAGTTAAGAGAGGGTGAGGGGAGAACAGTGCACTGCACTACAAGGATTTTACTCGTCACTTACTAAAACTAGATCTCAGCAGTGTCATTCTGCTCACTGCCATAGGAGAGCGGAATTTAAACCAGGGTAAGCAAGATCAAAACTTCACTTTAAAGTAAACGGGCATGGCCTGGTGATTTCGTAAGTAATTTTGTGGGAGGGATTACTTTCTTTGACACATTTTTACGGAGGCCGGAAAGAACTATGAAATCAACCAAACACATTGTTTCTGCTGTTGTGGGACACTTACATCGGTTATCCGACAAGAAAAGCATGTTTTGCTGGGGAGGCCAATATGGTATTTGCCCTGTAGAAGCTGCAGGGCAGAGTGAGGTGCCACTAAAAGAGCAAGGCAATATGCCCAGAAGTTCACAAGCAGTCAATGTTAAATTCAGAGGAGGAAGGCAAAACGTAGGCAATATTTTCTGATCTAATCTGAAAAAAAAACCCTCTTCTTCCTGACCCTAAATCTGGCCATCAGCATGGCAATAAATTTGTCGGGCTGTCCAGCCGGAGCTAGGAAAGAAAATTTGCTCTGCCTCGTACCCTTCCAACGTCCTCTCTCCGGCTCACTCCAGCCCTCAGCACTTTGAAGGAGCACAAGAATTAATGCATTTGGCCCATACTGCCTATGGAAAAACAATCGTTTTTGATGTTGGCAGAGGAACTGGCTGAATCCCTGGAGCAGCCATCACCTCAGTTCAGTGATGAGAATGTTATGGGTGACTCAAGGACAGAGTAGAGCTTCCTCTTCTCCCCCTGGCCTGTGAAGGACAAGCAGAGATCATCCTCTAGGTTGGGATGGTCTTCTGAATATGAGTGCGGCAAAATAAAGGGATACATACAGCAGGCAGTAAACCAAGGTTTTATACTGTAGTTTGCTGGCTTTCTTTAACAGTAAATTGTGCTCTCCCAATATTTTATTTTGATTTTTTTTCACTGTGTTTTTGTCATAATGCTGAAATGCTCGGGTATATCTTTAAATAGAATTTCACAGAAAAAAAGAGAGATTAACTAGAGGTCAGCAAGTAAATAGTTTTGTACCTTGAGAAAAATAGGAAGGGTGGCAGTAATAATTACGATTAAATTCAAATTGATGAAATGGACTATTAGCTCTACAAAAAACACTGCAGAATACCAAGACTTTGTGCGTGGATCAAATTTCAGAGACCATACACAAATCAGGAACAATAAAGTAAGATATATGAGGTAGTATAAAGGATTTGGAACAATGTTTTTCTCCCAAGCCTGACTCAGTTCACGAAGGTCTGTCTTCTTCTGCTGATGTGTTTTCTGTGTCTCTCTCAAAAGGTCATGAAAGTGATGCCTGATGTGAAGTATCCAGTCTGTACTCAGGATGGTACAGATCAGCTGTCAGGATTCCCAATGCATTTCTGTTAAAGTGCAATGTAATAACAGTAATCTGTTGCTGGGATTTCGGTTCAGCTGATCTCAGTTAGGCGAGACTTGCATTTTTCAAGGCCTTACTTCATCAGACAACTGTGTAGTCTTTCCCTGATGTTGTGCCTTTCGCCTTGCTCAGATAAGAACATTTTTTAATGTTGTTTAATGCATTTGTGATACAGCTGTGCCCCAAAGACCTTTCAGTGTTTTTTGGCATAGGAATTTGAGGGTTGAAAGGAGTCCTGAACATCTCACTGCTTCATTTGGACCCGGCTATTTTCTCTCATCTCTCCTCCAGCCTCGCTGTACATTTTGTATCCCATCTCATTTGTGTGAACTCTATTCCCACCCAAGTATGCCGTTATCTTCTCCAAAATTCACCACTTCCAGATGCTGTATAAGCCCTTATCAGCTGTGATATAGTACCATATTAAAAATGTTCAAGAATGAACCAAATGATCCAGAAGTTGATATGAACTCCAGTAAAGCAACACTACCTTCTATAATGCAATGTTGTTCTCTTTTTTCTCCTTCTCCTCTGTATCCCATGCTGTCTTTTTTACTTATTGTTCCCTGTATTTTGACCCTTCATCTTCCAGCCTTTTTTCCATGGTCCTGCCCTGAGTTCTGTGAATTTTGGCAGGGGCTCTATGCATTAGGTCAGGCTTCTTGGCACTGACCGCAGCTTGGGCACTCTGAGTTTTTCTGAGGGAAGACGATCATTGCTCATCCGTATTGTGCTGTTTCCGTCATTAGCATTTGAAAACTAATGATATTATTAGCATTCAAACCCGAATGGGCAGAGGCACTTTGATTTCTCCCAACCCATCAAAGATAGAAGAGTGTTAAACGTTACTTTGAACTTTTCCAATAATATTGATTCTGCAGCATCCTGCAGCAGCTGCCTCCATTATCTAACCATTCGAAGGCTTGTGAGAATTTCTTAATATTGAACTCTTAATACTGAGCTCTTTTTTTTTCTCATACAAAGTAAGCCAATTGTTTCTTATTCTGCTTCATTTGACAAGAAAAGAAGGTGAACTCTGTCTGTATTCACAGTGCGCTTACAAACTCCTTCTTTTCCTACTGCTCTCCTTTTATATATTGTCCTGATCTGTGTTTGTGCAGAGACTTCTTCCTCTTTCTCTCAGTATATGTTGATGAAACAAAACCCATTCAAAGCCAGCCTGTCATTCTGGGGACAATTTCTTCAATACCAAGTTTCTAATCCACAATTTTAAAAATACTAGGCAAGCAAAGTACTCTGTGATTATTTGAAAGACAGCTGATAACAAACAAGACATTTATGATCTTATTAGAAAAGGTAGAACCATATTTTGGTGTATAAACATTCCTGTTTCTAAAATAACATTTCCAGCAAGATATAAAATGAAACAGTCTTATAACTGATAGAATTAAATCTTAAACAATTCAGGATCTTGTTAGGAATTTTCTACAAGGATCACTGAACCATTTAATATAGCTATTTAATTTTGTGGAATGACTCGTGTGATATTTTATATTGAATGAGTTTTGCATATAAAAATGTATGAGGCAATAACATTTCTCTTTAAAGTCTTGTGTGACTTTAGTAGTAGGGGGCAGTGCCAGAGCAATACTTGGAAAATGAAATTCAGAGTTTATCTATAATGCAGCAGCAAAGCTAACTTCTTATAGATATTTTCCCGTCACCATGACTCAGTCCTGATTGGTGGGGAACATACCAGTTTTGTCAGTCTGCTTGGCCCACGCAGTTGCTCTCGTCTCTGCAGTTTGGTAAATAATGCAAATCCAGTATGTTGTTTTCACAAGGTATAAGTCAGAACTGATACCCACCAAGTTCATTGCACGAATGGGACAATAAACTTGCAAAATGAAGAGTTTTTTACTCCTGGTGAAATGGGCAGGTTTAAGGTGGATGGACTGCATGTGCAAAGATGCATCTTAGAGCAGAAACAATTTGAATTATCCCATTCTTTCCAGAAATCCCGACCAGTCACATAGCTGGCGGAAGACCTGTGTACTGGACTCTTAGCCTGCAATTACAATTCACAGTGGTTTACGCTGTGAACTCTAGTCTCAGCATTTTGTGGGACCTTGACTTTTTTCCTCCTCATTTCTTCTTTTTCCCTCTGGAAGCAGCAGAGTAGGGAATTCACATAATTCACGGATCTTGGCTGTAGCTGCACTCAGGATTCTTCTCTTCCTAGAAGGATCAAACAAATCTTATCAACCTCCATTTCTCCTCATCACAAAATACTCCAGTGTGTCTCACTCATCTGCACTTTGTCTTCCCTTGAACAAACTGTGATTGATGTTTTCTATCAGTATATGCTAACCTACCTTCTAGGGTAATTTATTTTCTTAATAAAAGTTAAGAGCTGGTGGTTTGCTACTGCTTCATATGTGCTGCTAATCATCCTGATGAGTAGACTGTCAAAAACAAATTCCTTCCAAAACCAGGGAAAAATGTAGAAAGCAGATACAAAGACCTGCAAATAGGGTGTGAGCAAACAGAGAGAACTTTTTTTGACGGTGCTTACAATGCTTCAAGAGATCTGCATTGAACTATGAAGGACACAAAGACTTTAAATGAACCTCATGGTTCACCAGATTTGTGAACTTGTGTCCTTCTAGAAACTATTGAGTATCTTTGCTGAAGCACCCCTTAATAGGTATGGCCTACTCAGAAAGAATTAGGGAGAAAGAAGTAGGAGGAGAGAGGTTGAATTTATAGAGGAGAACAAATATTCAGTCTAACATCAGTTTAGCCAATTGATATTTAAGACACACATACACTTCTGTAGGTGTGTTTCTAAGGAGGAGCTCATTGTTTTCAGTGATTCATGTGGTGGAACTAGTAACAAGTAAATGAAATAATGAAAAACTAAATGCTGGCCAAAAATGAGGAGAAACTTGCTGATGCAAAAATGTTAGATTATGAAATAACTGTGCTGGCTGCTTCATTGGTNCCCCCCCCCATCTGTTTTCTCTGAATGAACTTGTAAAACATTTTCATGGGATTTGCAAATGATTATAGGATCTGGAATTGCCTGTGGAATGGATGGTTAAAAAACAACAATAACAAGAAAAGCAAGGACGTTCAAGTCCACATGGGTAGTTAAAACCTGCTTCCATTCATTCCACAAATCCTGCTGGTACTGGCAGTGCCATGTAACAATTTCAGAACCATTCACTGGCAACACAGATAGAAAAAGGCAGTGGGACAGGAAGGGTTGTATTTACTTTCAGGAAAGAGTTATAGCAAATGTACTATGAAAGCAACCTTCATCATTTATTAATGAAAGGTAGATTTATTAGAATCATTATTCCTGGAATTGTGTGTGTGTAGATTATGGTTAGGTATAAAATTGATATATTCTCAGGTCACATGAGACAAAACTTCATTTCCCTGGCAGTGTGCACTGAAAAAGGATAGAAGAAAATCCATTGCACTTTCATAGGCTAATACTACTTCTTCTGCATAGTCATGCTATAGTATTTGACATCACCATGCTGTAAATACAATTTTCTGATCAAGCAGAAATTTTTTAAAAAACAGAGTCAAAATTTGAGATTTTCAAGTGTTAGTCTCTGTTGTGGATATGTAGGCATGATTGTTTCACTTGGATCAGAGATATCCAGGGTCTACCACAGAAAAATCTAGTGGACAGAAGTACTGCACAAGGTTTGGAGAAGTGCTATCTACCATAATAAAGGAAACTAGAATTAGGCACTACCTGAAAATAAGCAGGATGCACACAAGACCTTGGGATGCAGGATGCATCTGAGAGAGTTGAGGACTCTGGCTGACGTCACTGCGAAGTTCATCTCTGTCATCTCTGAAAAGCTGTACTGATCATGGGATGTCCTCAATGACTGGAAAAAGGCAGACTTTACATCCATCCTCAACAGAAGGTAGGAAGATGCAAAATAATTTCCTTTTTCCAGAAGGAAGTTCCATGGTCTAGTTGCCTCACATCAGTCCCTGTGAATGTCATGGAACAAGTCTTTACAGAAGCAATTTCAGGCATTTGAAGGACACAAGGTGATTGGAAACAACCCACATGGATTTACGAAAGGCAGAGAAGATAGAGCCAGACTTTTAGGAGGTGAGGAGGTGCACACTTTTGCTGTGCAAAGACATTAGACATTATAGCAACAGAAATTGGACTTATGGAAAAAAATATTCACAATGAGAGTGGTTAACCATTAGAACAGGCTTTTACGAGAGGTTTGGGAATCTCCATCCTTGGACATGTTCAAAACTTGCCCAAGGTCTTATCAACCTTATCTAATTTTGAAAAAAGTTTGACCTTGAACAGGAGTTTGGAAGACAAAGAGGTTTTCAATGATTCTGTGAAATTTTGGTCAATTTTTCAATAGCAAAATACGAGCACCAATTTGTTTGGTTGGTTTTTTTTTTTAACAAACATGACAATGTTCAGAGATAATGAGCAGACACCACCCCTTATGTTGTGTCAGAGTACCTTCTCAGTGCCAGCTTGGTGCCTCTGAAAAATGCCTTCAAGATCTGCAGAGTGTGCAGATGGAACTCAGACAGTGTTATGTGTTTTGCAGACTATCTCCTCACTACAGGGAATAATAACTACTTGCATTCACTTAGTGCACTCTTGGAACATAATGGTTACTCAAGAGAAAAAAGAATTTGGTATGTTTTTTTCAGGATACAATCCATCCTGAAATTAAAATCAGTATTTTTTTGTAAGATTGCACTGTTTATTTTCTATCAACAGATATATTTTGCCAGTCAGTAAATGTACAGATAAGGTGAGAGAGACAAAAAAATTCACTTGCATCTTTTTCAGTGACTCTCTGACCTTCTCATTCTGAAGTTAGATCAGATTCATAAAAACTGAAGGGCATTATGAGAAACAAAGCACTGGGTCTGTCTGTTGTATCCATCCCGTGAAAATACCAGAAGGATGTAAAAGAAATTGTTCAACAGTATTTTCTAACCATTTAAGGCTTGAAAATTCTGGCTCATAAATGGTTTGTAAATAATTAATAAAAAAATCTGTTGTTCTCTACAAGCACAGAAGAAAGAAATGTGCTTCATTCTGAAAGCAAAACATTTTCTTATGCTTTAAGCACTAATTCTTTAAAACGACACAATGGTGAACTATGTAAAACTGTTATTTAGAGACCAGTAAGAAGGATGTGTCTTGTAAAAAAGGGTTTATTAATCCTTACCCAGCTTTAGTAAGCAGGTTTCTACATCTAAAACTTTAATGTGCAGTTGGCACTTGTCTAAATTTTAGTCAGCGGTTTCTGTTTTTCTAGTTTGCCAGTCAAAATAAACTAGAACTGCAATCCACTGTCCACAGAATTTAATCCTCGTCCCATCATGCCTGGACTATGAGTCAAATTAAAACTCAGCATTGACATTTATGATAATTTTAAAATTATTTTAAATAAATTTATATGTACTGTTCTGCTTAGAAAAATATACTGGCATTTTATATACTGGCTGCACTGCTGCAGCTTGCTCTTTCAGTTATTTAATTCATCCAGACCAGACAGCTATGGTATTGTATCATTTCCTAGCAGCTGACTGGTAGAATACATAAAGGAATTTCCAAACAACATAGTTGAGTCTATATATTTGGCTACAGATGCTTGTATAGAGTTTTTTCTCAATTTGCATTAGTCTCTAAGTAATTTTAAGATATATCAGTGAACACTGGGTTAGGTAAAGTTCTGCCATAGGGACTCTTACAAAAACAAAAAGTCTAAATTATGAAAACGTGTTGTCTACAACAAAGAAAGAATGACTGTCTTCTTCACTGTATATGTGTGGGTTAGTGGAGGAAGTAGGACTGAGGAGAGTATGGTCACACAGAAAAGCCTGGCTCACCATTCCCTACTTAAAACTCCTGTTTTGGTAATAAAAGGATATTGAAAAGCCAGTAACAAAACTAAAATTAGATTCAAAAATTTCCTGGAGTCTAATGACTTTGCATTCCCCAAACTATGTCCTCCCCCGAATACAGAGAAGGTCTTCAAACTTTTCAGAAATAGAACTGATTGGGACATTTCTTTCCAAATTATATTTTGGTTAAACACAACATCTATTGGAAAAGGTTCTTTAGTGTGAGAAAGACTGGCTTTACAGTTTATGGGTATGAATAACCCATACCAAGCCAGGGGAGGGGCCAGGACAAAGTAACATGCGTAACACAAAAGAAAAAAAATTTCATTATCCCATGATGTGCATTCATTGTATATCTAATATGCAATTCTAGTCCAAAAACAATCGCAAACCAGTAAAGCAACAGTCAAAAGTACACAGAGTGGTGAAAGATATGAAATGGCTTTTATTCAAGTACCAGAAGTCTACAGGGAAGAGAGAACTTCACAAGGGATACCAGAATGGTCTGGAAAATAATACATAGACTGGAAAAGCTGATAAGGAATTGTTGTTTATACTATGCTTCTGTACAAGGACTAGGAGGCATTAAGTGAAGCCAGCAGGTGGCATATTCAAAAGAAATTAGAAGATACACTTTTTCACACAGTGTACAGTTACCTTGTGGACCTCTGTGTTATATGACCTGGATGTAAACTTCTGTATGAGACCAAGAAGCAAACTGGGAAAGCAAAGAGAGGAATCTACCAAGAGCTGCTAAATGTAGAGATCCCTTTGATGTTACCTGGGAACCATCATCCCTTGGAGGAAGGAAGAGAGCTCTGGTGAGCTACCATTGTATCACTATCAGTATCACTATATCCTGCCCTTTTCCTGTATTCTTCCTTTGGCATCTCCCACTGGTCACTGCTGGAAACAGAGTAGTAGCCTCTCAAGTCCTAACTGGACATTTGATCTCATCCTGTACAGCTCTTATGTTCTTACTCCTGAAACATATACGTGTGTCATATAGGTGTTTGTGCATTCCAAACCCAAAAGATTTCATTTTTCATTCTAGTGCACAGGAAACAAGTTGTTCCATGAACCACAAATTGATGCAGCCAGCTTGCACCCTTTGTTCCCTGATCTTATTCCCTCTTGCCTCTGGGATGAAATAAGACACAAAAGATGTTTTCACTGATTTAAACGCATACAAGTGTTGCATGCAGTAGATGCAAAGCGATTTGACCTTTGGACTGTCAAAGAAGTTGAAAAGTGATGCGTTAACTGCTGTTACCTGTAAGGACTCTTTCCATTCTCCAGCTTAACATAATGTAATGTCACAGTTTTGATACCTTAACACTTCTGTTAAATTTGTTTGAAACTGGCCTATTATCTCAAAAACTATCCGTAAGGTAACAGATAAATAGACAAATTAAGATTAAACAAAAAGATAGACAGCTTGACTTTGTAAACTTTATTCCTTTTGTTCTGAAACCTCTGAACTTACTGTGAAGTGGAATTGCCCCTTTTCAGTCAGATTCATAGTTTTATTATGTACTTTCTCTACTGATATACTAGGAACTACATTACAGTTGCTCTCTGAATTACTATGCTTTTTAGATGCTAAGGAGAGCTGTAGAGAACAAAGTTAGCTGCCTCATTTGTCATGTCTTTCCTCCATTACAACCTGTTTGCCACTACCCATCTGTCATCCGTATGAAAAAGAAACTCCTCAGTCTCTTAAATTTGCCCTGAAACACCAAAAACAGGAGCTCCAAGAACAAGAAGAAACTTGCTATTCTGTGCAAGCTGTGATGCCAGAGTGCCTGGAAACTGTCTTTCCATTCCAGTCTCTTCTAGAAGGGTCCCTTCCAAAGTCTGCTTTTCCTCTCCTGGCCATGCACTCTCCTTTGCTTCCCAAAGCAACAGAAGAGCTGGCAACATCAGCCCGCAGGGTAAATGTCCCTGGGAGGCCAAGGAGGAAGGCAAAATGCATGTCAGAGAAAGGTAAGTTAAGTTGGCTCTGGCTTTATGAAGAAGACCTTCCTGTGGAAAGCAAGTACTCTGTAAGCTGTCGTGCTTCTCTGAAATAGCAGCATGAGTTCATTAATGTCTACCTGCCGCCTCCATATTAGACTTCGAAACATTTCTTGTACTGCTACAGATAAGAGGTTGAGTGAGGGATCTGTCAAACTGCACCACAACAAGCCATTCATCCTGTAGGATTTAGACAATGAGAATCTCTTCCTTCAGGGGAAATTGCTCAAAGTATGTGTAAGCTAAACCCTGGGATGTGAGATGTAGTTATGAGGCAGAATTCAAGTTTGCCTTTGTAACCTGCACATTCCGAGTTGTAGCATAACGTTTACCAATATTCCTGCCGTGTACTGAAGGACAATATATTGTTTTTAAGAATTTAAGCAGTAATAGATGTCCTCCCCTCCATCACCCTTAGAATAAACATCTCATGACTTCTGAAAAAAAACCACTTATATACATTAGAGCATATCAGTGACCCTGTGGGTACTCTGAAAACCGTGTGCCCATACTTTATGCGCAGAGGTGACAAAGCTGAGAGTTATATTCTCAATTCTTCAAGTTAAAGATTGCCAGAGAATCACTAATCAAACAAGTGTTTAATTTTACTTCTAAATTAAGACAATGATATGACCCCAAAGGGATTAGTCATATCTGTCTACCAGCTGCTTTTCAATGGTTTTGAGAATAAAATATATCTGCAGAGGCGTCTGTAGAACATTTTAAATGGTGGGGCAAACCTTTTCTCACTTGTCTTCTCTGTTTGATGGAACTACAGGAAGACTACGAATCTGCATTCATTTGTGGAAATTTATTATGGTTTGAGTTGGGATAGAGTTAACTTTCTTACTAGGAGCTGGTATAGTGCTGCGTCTTGGATTTGAGATGAAAGCAATATTGACAGCGCACTGATATTTTTGGTTGTTGCTCATCAGTCAAGGCCTTTTCTGCTCCTCGCACCACCCCACCAGCAAGTAGTCTGGGAGTGCACAAAAAGTTGGGAGGAGACACAGCCAGGACAGCTGACCCCAACTGACCATAGGGATATTCCATACCATGTGACATCATGCTCAGCATATAAAGCCAGAGGAAGAAGAAGGAAGAGGGGGATGTGCAAAGTTATGGTGTTTGCTTGTGTGCATGGCTCTACTTATTGAACTGTCTTCATCTCAAACCATGATTTTTTTCTTACTTTTACTCTTCTAACTTTCTCCCCCATCTGAACTGAGGGGAGTGAAAGAGTGACTGCGTGGTCCTAGTTACCGGTCGGGGTTAAACCACAAAAAAAATTGTCTTTATTCTCAAAAAGCAAAGGGAATAAAGGAAACAAAAGAATTGTTATTCCAAGGTGTGCCTGTACTGTGTATCCTACATGCAGTTCTATTCCCTGACAACTCAAAACTGCAAAGAAGTTGTGGAAAAAGCACAGGTAAAGTAAAGGTAAGGTAAGCATTTCACTCATCAAAGAGTTCTTGGCTATATATACATGGACATGCCTTTCACAGAATCATAGAATCATGAAATAGTTTGGGTTGGAAGGGACCTTTAAAGGTCATTTAGTCCAATCCCCCCTGCAATAAGCAGGGACATCTTCAACTAGATCAGGTTGCTCAGAGCCCCGTCCAACCTCACCTTGAATGTTTCCAGGGATGGGGCATCTACCACCTCTCTGAGAAGCCTCTGCCAATGTCTCACCACCATCATTGCAAAAATTTCTTCCTTTTATCCAGTCTAAACCTACCCGCTTTTAGTTTAAAACCATTGCCCCTTGTCCTGTCACAACAGGCCCTGCTAAAAAGTTTGCCCCCATCTTTCTCATAAGCCCCCTTGAAGTACTGAAAGGTCACACCATGGTCTCCCTGGAGCCTTCTCTTCTCCAGGCTGAATAACCCCAACTCTCTCAGCCTGTCCTCACAGGAGAGGTGCTCCAGCCCTCTGATAATTTCTGTGGCCCTCCTATGGACCTGCTCCAACCGGTCCATGTCTTTCCTGTGCTGAGGGTCTCAGAGCTGGACACAGTACTCACCAGAGTAGAGTAGAGGGGCAGAATCATCTCCCTTGACCGTCTGGGCACGCTTCTTTTGATGCAGCCCAGGATAGAATTGGCCTTCTGGGCTGTGAGCGCACATTGCTGGCTCATGTCCAGCTTTTCATCCACCAGTATCCCCAAGTATCTCAGCAGGGCTGTTCTCAATCCTTTCATCCCCCAGCCTGTATTGATATTGGGTATGGCCCTGACCCAGGTGCAGGACCCTGCACTTGGCCTTGTTGAACCTCATGAGGTTCACACAGGCCCAGTTCTCGAGCTTGTTCAGGTCCCTCTGGATGGCATCCCATCTCTCAGTGGCGTGAGCTCAAGGTCTTTCAGTGTAAGATCAAGAATCACATAAAGTCTGCCCAGAAATTCCATTCTTGATTTTCTCTAAACAACAAGGACTACCTTTGGTCAAATAGTCCTCTCTCTTGCTATACATGGAATCACCAGTAGGCACTTCACATGGACGCAGCGTGAATAGAAGCAGATCCTCCTGCTCAAGACATGTTAGGGGTATTTTTTTTTTTCAATACGCTTTTCATATTTACTCAGCATTTAGCTGCCTGCCAAGGCCCTGGTCCCAAGTGCTGAACAAAGATTCTGGTCCTGAGTATTTGGAATACATTAGCTAAAGCTGAGATATTAGTAAATTAAGATGTACAAGAGACAACCTTAACATCCCTACTATGCACACCATGCCAGTAAACGTACACACACTCATGCATATATCTACTCCCTTGGAAAGTAACGTCAGCCTACACTGTGACCACAACAGTAGAAAATAAAGCTACTGTGCTTAAATCATAATCCTGCAATTAATGCAGCAGGGAGCAGATCCAGCATCATCTGTCATCCGTGCAGAGTAGAAAGTGGAAGAACATTTGCAGTAACTAAAATACTGGTTGAGCTCCTTTTATCAGTCCACAGCAATTTCCTTTTAAAGGTTCACAAACAAGGTGAATTCGTTCATTATTCAGTTTTTGGGGTTTGGTTTTTTGTTTGTGTTTGGTGGTGTGTTTTTTTTTAAATGACATAATATTCAAGCTCTACTGTAATTAAATATGAATATGCTGAAAATCTTCATAGCATATTTTACCTCTGTTGTTTCTACAGAGCTGTCACTACCAGCTGATATATCTCATCTCAGAAGGTAAAATTGTTTCAGGAGATAACATTTTCCCTTCAGCCCCATGAAACCCCAGTGGGCATATTTCTGGATGCATTTGAAAGCAACAGAACCAGCTGTGCACCTCCATATGTGAAAGGTCTGATCAGACCAGTCTCATTTGAAAATCAACAGAATTGACAGGAAGATTGTTTTGCTACAACAGAGCGATTCACAGCTCCAGTACAGGTTGATGCCAAGTTTTTAAAAGGCTTTAATAAGCCAAGCCGGCCAGGAGTCAGAACATGATGTAGCTATGTGGCATTGCTGCAGAGCCTGACATCCCCAATCAGCCATAAATTAATTTTCACAAAGGGTAAGGGACGACATTTAGAAAGGAGTAATGTGCCCTGATACTGTCAATCTTATCAGCGTGATATTGCATTGACATTCTAACCATTAGCGATGGACCTATGTAATGGTTACAAATTAAGTAATGAGATAAAATTAAGAAAAGATAAATTTTGGAATGAGGAGCTGAAAATGAGTGAAGTCTGCAAGACAGGAGGAATCTCAAAGACAACTGAGGGAAATCTGATTTCCAGGACTACATTGGGCAAAGAGCTGGAGAACATAGAGAGATATAAATCTTGCAGTGGGCAGGCATTTGGCCTGTAGTTTTGTAATTTATACAATATTGTTATTAGAGCGAGATGAGAATCTTTCAGCAAAACATTTTTTTTTTTCTGAAAAATGCTCGTTCATGTAAACCAAAACTTTTTCTGTATAAATACGTCATTTTTGATGAAGAATTGTTTCTCATGTCTAGGAAAGAATCACAGGTAAACATCTGAAATGGTCACCTTCTTAACACAGGACATGGGGCCACCCTTTGACCATGGTGAAGCCAGACTTCCACATAGGAACAAATGGGTGAGGCCAGAGAGAAAATGCGGAAGGAGGAACCTGCATCAGTAGTCTCCCCACTTATGGGTACATTTCCACCAGAAGGAGAGGTCTTAGCTTCTGGGCCTTTCTCCACTAAACTTTTATGTTTTTTTTGTAAAGGTGGGGTGTGAGACATGCTTGAGATGAGACACTTCTCATGCTTCTAACCATGCAAAAGAGATTCAAGTTAAGCACCTAGAAGACATTTCATACAAAATGGAGGCAAGATTGTACTTCAAGACTTGGAGACAGACAGCCCTGAACTGTAGGGAGTTTAAAGAGCACATTAGCACTTAAATACTACATAGGTCCTTCAAAAGCACTGCAGTCTCTGGTGGTCTGAAACCAATCATTTAGTTTTATGGATAGAAACAGTCACTAATTAATTACGCTATTTATCCTTCATCAAATTAAGCTGGCCTGTTAAAGGTGCAGAATCAATATAATCCATATAGCAAATTAGCTGTATTCTGTGCATAGTTACCCACACTTTCTAAAAACAGAGGAGCAGTAGCCTGTTTTCTTCTAAAGCAAATAATAGAAACAGGTGTCCCTTATAAAACTACAAGCTTAAACACCCTCCAGTGAATGCAGGTGCACTTATGAACTTCTAAAGACACAAGTATGGGACATTGTCAGTGATCCATCTTTTCACAGACAAAGACATACTCATCACTTCCACGGTGGCATCTGGTACCTTAGAGAATAGGGTCCATCTGCTTGTGAATGATGCTATCCTGACAGCTTGAGGAAGTTTAGCTTCTTGCTTATGCATACAACAGTGTAAAAACCTCAGGAACAGCTGGGCTATCAATGTTCTGCTCCAGGAGGATCATGCTCAGGAATTCTCCCATCCTTCATCCAGCTGGAAGGTGGCTGGGAACAAATACACATACTTTTTAAAGTCTTGTGGACTGACACATCAGCTGAGATCCCTACAGGGACAATAAAGAGAGGGCACCAGGTCTCAGGGGCTCACTATGAGGTGCTCCAGCCATTCAGTGTATATTGGGTTGCTCTGACACTCTTAAAATCGGAATGCCTTGCAATGAAAATCTCTGGAACGGAGCGAGGGGTCTGTGAGCACCTCCAGACAGAAATTCAGTCATTCATCTTAGCAGCTTGTCTTTGGCAAGAGGAAAGAGTAAAGCCAGACAACTACCTTAGAATAGACAACAAACCTGTTAGTTTAGCTGAATAGCCCTCTAATGGAGATGGATATCCAGCTTTCTTCTCTTCCTTAGGTTTCTTCCAGATCTTATGTAGCTTCTATTTATGAGACTCCATCCACTTTAAGTTCATAGGGCTGAACTTCTTCTGTGACCTAAAAGAACTTAGAAAATCCTTTAGACAATGTAACTTGATAGATATCCTTTGAGCATGTATTTTATGGGACCAAATAGATGTTTCTACTTTTGCCAGCTTGAGCGTTACTGAAGATATGAATATTCATAATCCTAAACTGCAACTACTAATATAATTAATTTATGCATTCATAAAGAGNATTTTATGGGACCAAATAGATGTTTCTACTTTTGCCAGCTTGAGCGTTACTGAAGATATGAATATTCATAATCCTAAACTGCAACTACTAATATAAATAATTTATACATTCATAAACATTTTTTTTCATAACAAAAATAGCTTTTATAGTGCAATTCTCTTATGTACAGTCTATTTGCAGCTCTGAGACCATAGGGTCAATAGATATTTAGACTTTTTTATGAGGATCTTGCCAGCTAGTGCAGAAAGTTAATGTTTTTCCTGTTTTAATCTCTAAAAAAAAAAAAAAAAAGGAGAGAAAGGAAAATTATTATTTCAATGAGCTTCCAGAAGAGAACTGATTTTCTTTTTCATATTGCTAAGGGGGAACTCAAGATAAAACAAATCCCCTACTTTAGCACGTGCTTTTAAAAAGGTGTGCTACTCTAACATGTTCCATGTGTCATGGAAGTTACTTCTGTCACTGATATTGTTTCCACAGTTGCCCCTTTGCACAATGTGAGTCACAAAAAAAAAATAAATATTCAAATGAAAACTTCATTGAATTAGGGAAGTAAATTAAAGTCTGATCCATCCCCAGCTGAATGGCACTTTTACGTGCATGTGTGCACATGTGAGTGTGTGTGCATACATCTTCAGCGTGGGCTTTTTCATGACTCTTATCAAAAGATAGAGAATAGCTACTGCCAGCACACTTGAGTAGGAGCACGGGGAAATTCTGCCTTCTTCACTGGGCCACATAGATCACAGCCACATAGGAAATGCACAGCCAATAATTATCCTTTTAGCATATTAATTAGAAGAGCTGGTTTGCACTATAATGTGCAACACTATATGCACAGTGATAGTAAATTTAATTTTTAACTAACGCATACAAAGTTAAGCATTTGTTTAATTATTCTCTGCAAGAGCCTTAATAGAGCAACAGTCATCTTCTTGTCCTCTACAGATGTTAGAGCAATGCTGTTGGGCACACACAGTGCACAAGCACTGCCAGGCACACACATGATGGGCTTGACTCCACTGTCACGCACAAGTATTGAAATACATCTAGGGTAGCTGAGATGTCTGGCAGATATGGAACAGGACCAGTGGGATCCATGCCTTGCTTCAGCAGCATTTAGACACCAGCCTTCTGAAATGGCACTAAAATGATTGAACGGAGCCAAAGGTGGACTGGGGTGAGAATCAGTTTGGGAGTAAGTTATCTCAGGGTTTACATGTAGGTGCCTATATACCAGATAAGTGTCCGTGGTCTCACTGAGATCACTTCAGTGTAGTCAGTGTAGGTATCTTGCCTAGTATCCAGTTGCTGCGTCTGAGGCTATGTGTCTCCTTAAGGTCCTGTATCACATCTGCCAAGCATCTACAGATATCTTGGTTGTCGTTTGGTATCTCAGATGGCAGTAACCACCTATGTTTAGGAAGATCTTTGTTGACTATGGGGACAGCTTAAATATCTATTTGCAAGCTCACATGTAGACAACTAAAAGTAGGTGTCTCTGACCAAGCCATGAATTCCTTATGTCCTTCACAGAGAAACCTGCTAGGTTTGCATGACATATATTCTGTGGGTTCTGAAAATTATACTTTTTAGTATATATGGATCATATAATCTATGCAAAGTCTGGATTTCTAAATCCTTTCCTATGATACAAATCAGAAGAATGACTTGCAATGTCAGTAAGCATGGAGTGAAGGCTTAGTATCAAAAATAATCATGGGGTCTCTCCTGCAAAGCATATAACATGTTTCATTAGAGGAAAGGCATTGCTAAGGCTGGAAAGAGACTGCAGAGGATTATCAACATTATTTAGGGCTTTCAGCCTCTGAGTCATAAGGCAAGATTAGCGGCACAAAAAGAACAGAGATTTCACAGAACTCCATCCCATCTGGAAAACAGCATAACAGAGTCATGTTGAGAAACTCTTTGATACTGTAACTAATTCAAAAACATGGTGCCTTGATGTTGGCTTACACTTGGGAAAGTGATTTTAGTAGAAGTTCTGCAAATCTGCAAGTACCGCAGTTTATTCAGTCAGGAAGGAGTCGGCCTATTGCAGTGAGGGACGAATAACTCCAAGAAAAAAATGTCCTTTTTCTGAAACCTTTTGATTTTGGGCTTCATAAAGCTAGGCTGGGGAGCTGTCAGCTTTACAGGTAAAAGGCTTTTTGTCTGAAATAGAAGAAAGGTTGGGTTCAGTTCAGGAAGATTCCCCTATCAATAAATTCCCTTGCCAACATATTTTTTTTCCTTTCCCTCCTGTAGACAGTATTTCCACAACAGTGATGGCAGAATACACTTGACTTTTTTTCTGTTGCCTGTTCTAACTCTGTGGGAAACCTGTACACAGGCGTAAGAAGAGACATAGACATAAGGAAGAAGAGGAAGTGGAAAAATCAAGAATAAAAGGAGGCACAATGCATGAAGAAATGACATTTGTTCTATTCTTCATGATTCTCTTTCTTTCCACATTGAAGAGTGATGTCCCAGAACGGCAAAGTTGGGGTTAGGAACTGTGCTGGAAAAAATTAAGATATCAAGTGGTATCTTCTCCTACTGTGGTTTTAAGTGCCCAGCAAAGAGAGCACAAAGCCACATAAAATCACAGGGAAAATGTAGAAGCCGTAAGAAACAGCATTGCAGGAAGCAGTTCAGTTTTGCGCGATAACGCCCACTTTTTTGATTTTAACAAATTCTCACTTAACTGGCTAAGCGTTCATGGGCTTTCTGTCAAAATCACCTTCAGTACTGCTCCTGTTGCATTGCCTTTTACCTGCTTCTCTAATGATGCGGATTGGAGACTAAGGCAAGAAATCCAGCAAATACTTACACAAGGGAGAAACTTTACAAATTGAGTATGTCCTATGGGACCCAAAAGTATTTTTATGAGTTGCTGGAATTGGAGGGCAACTTAGATATCAAAGAGCAAAAGAACAGAGAGCTGAGGGGATGAAAAAGCTATTAGATATACTTTGGGAAAATGGGGAACACTTAGTTCTTTGCTAGTGAACTTAATTCTTTCTCTCTCTCTTTTTTTCTTTTTTTTTTTTTTTTTTAAGTTCCATTCAAGGATGAAGGAAGAAAAGGGAAACAGGCTCAGGAATAAAATCAAATGACATAGATGAGGGTATTGACAAGTGGACAACTGGCCTCTTGTTCCTTAAAACAAAATTACTTCTAAGGGTCTAAGGGAACATTTATAGGAATCCAGCAAAGCTGAATAACATACTGACTTCTTTCTTTCTCTCTTCAAGGCATGAAGTCCTCTAGTAAAAGCCTTGGCTTGTGGGGTTTTGCTGTCATGCTTAATCAGCTGTAGCCGTCATCATTCTGTGTACCCCTGAGCCATTTGCACAGCATAATTTCTCTTCTGGCACAAAGGTCTATCACTGAGACCATAACGGGGGGATCAAGGTTACAGCACTCTCAAACCAAAACCCATGGGCACGGATCTGAGAATAGTGCATTGTCCTAAGAGCTACGGATGTTGCAAAAAGGAATACTCCAGGACATAAATCTTTGAAAACTTTTGTTTTAATGAAGCACATTTTGTTAAAGCTTGACTTAAGGAAAGAGATTGTCAAGGTTTTTTTTCTAGCTGAAAACATTTATAGATCAGAAGTAATTTTGAGAGCATTACTGAATGTTGCA
>VUYV01000051.1:2972205-3043817 GCA_008711295.1 Anarhynchus alexandrinus | reverse complement strand
CTTCTATATTGACTTCAACGAGCCTGCTCACCATTAGAGATTTTTTTTTTTTGTGGTGGTGTTGTTTGCTCTACTGCAGTCCCTTTTATGGATCAGGATCCCATTATGCAAAATGTTGTATACACAGGAAGGACAAGCGAATACTATCCAATTATGCAGCAGAGACAGGAGAAGCCTGAGCAGGGAGAGGGGGGACTACAAGAAAACAACAGCATAGATCAAGAGGATGAGCAGACACTCCTGTGTACCCACAGCCAGTTTTCTCCAGAGCTGTTAAAGAGGGGTTTGAGGAGAGGACTGCAGCTCCATGCTAGTGCAGCAGGTATGAGGGGCCTCAGGGAGCAAAGCTTTACCATGCTTATTTGGGAGTTGAGCATCCTTAAAATAAAGGATGGTAGGACCAGCCAGCAGACAGCAATAGTCTTTCCAAGATCAGAGCCCATCACCTGATTTTCGGTTCAACAGAAGTACCATTCTACACCAAAGATTTTCAGCCCATTCTGTTTTTCAGTCTTTAAACATTTCCTGAGAGAGGTGCAAACAACGTATAACAGATTTGAGCCTAATGACAACAGGCTTGCTTTTTGAGTTCGTTTTCACACACCATTTAAGAGCAGTTAATGGAGCACAAGTTAAAAATTCCTGTTTTATACACTCATGCATGTTAAAGAATGGAATGTGGCACTATGGAAAATAATCTAAATTCTGATAAATTGTATATTGTACACATTTGAACATATGCATACCTAGTTTCATGGACAGATTACAGCTCTCCTGCTTATACTGGTGAACTCATGAAAGCAGTCTTACCTCAGTCCATTTTTTAAACACTTTTTCCAGGAAACCACATTTTTTTTTTAGTTATACACAGCCTCAAACAGATGCTATCCGAGAAACATACATTTAAGTAATGTCAGAGAGATATGTTGTGGCACATGTTTTACAGCAACCTTGACCATTAGAATTTGAATACAGAACTGGACTCTAGGTAGACTTATCCTGAAGGCTTATCCTGAATCTATTCTGTAAGAGTTGTATTCAACTGAATGCAAAATAAGGACTGTCAACAGAAAGCCTGATGTTATCCTTCAAATGTTGGTAATTTCAGAGCTCTTGCCCAAAAAGAAATATACAGGAAGAACTGGAGTTGACAAAAAGTTTAACTGATGGAAGTGGGCCACACTATGACTATACTTAAGTGCCTAGAAATCCAAAATAGACCACGGTATTTTAAATACAGTCATATAATGGCATCCTGGACCAACAGCTGGGCTGGAAGTCAGAAATATAGCCTCATAGGTGCCGCTGATCCATTTTCTGAACTCCAGAGCAAATGCAGGCATCGTCTGCAAAACTCTGCCATGGCCCCATCAGATGAGAATGACAAAAACCCAGAAAATGTTCACCCCAGCTATGCTCACAAACCCCACAGCATGGGCACAGTGATGGTGACAGAAGGGTGTATTGGTCCCCTTCACTAACATCACTGAGGGACATGGTGTGGCTGTGCTGCCAGGAGGTCTCCTTTCACCCACACGGAATGCATCCCCACCCACAGGTGCTGGCAAGGCATCCATCCCACCAGCACAGGGGGACACTCTCCTACTGCGGGCAGGTGGTCTGCCATCACACCTCACTGCGCCTTCTCTACCCCTCGTGCCCCACGTTGTCCCATCCCTTCCCTTCACTCCTGCAGCTATAGATACAGGCTGCAAACCTCCAGGGTTGAGATTCTCCTGATGGATATTTCTGGCTTCTTTGGGGGCTTCCAGAAATTGCCTTAACAGATGACGTAACACCTACAGGAAACCTAAAAGGAAGGAAAAAGGAAAAAGCTTTCCAGTAGCAATTTGATTAGCTTTGTAATGCAACATGTCACAGTATTTCCATCAGCAAAAAAGGTATGAGGCAAAAATGACTAAGAATTACAGCTGCAGTTTGGGAAATGGGAGATTAGATAAGCACCTTTTTAGCTCAAACAGGACTGTACCGTTAATTTCAAATAGTTTATTTTGTATATGAGGAAAAAAGTCAAAAGTAAAGAATCTTTTGTTCCAGATTAAAGACCCCCAGCAACAAAAGATGGTAAAACACCATTTTAAATGTAAATGTAAATGAAATGTTATTCATTGCTCTAGTGGCATGAATGAACTTTTGCTTGAAAGAGAATTTCTCCCCGACTGCAAGTTCTACTGTGCTAATTCCTGACGCACAGACGTGTAAGATTCATTGACCTATTTAAATGCATTTCCCTGTTAAGAGGCCTGATTACCCAGGACTGGCCAAACTAGTCCCACTCTGTATCTAAATGCGACATCGTAACTCCAGCGTGATTCATTACTATATGATAAGGATGCCAGGAAGTAGCAAACACACAAAGTGGGGAGGGAATGCAAGCGGGAAATATCTGACATTCAGAGAGGGTGCTTGAAGCTGACCCAGTGAATGCTAATGAACAGCCAGTTTGGACCATATCCTGCTTATGCTAATGAAAGGGTTGCTTTATCAGAAATGATCCCAGTTTAAATCCAAGACAAGTGTAATGCATTAGCGTGGTTGAAGAATACACCTAAAATCCCTTTTGCTTTAAAAAATATGGTGCTATTTTGAAACCAGGTCAGGAGACAAGTCTGTTGTAACTGACTCAGTTATAATTATAGTACAGATCAGGCCCTGACTCCACTGTAATTGTATAGCATGACAGGCTCGTGCATGAACGAAGAGTAGGAGTCTTGGCTAGAGTGAGACAAATTCTAATATCACAAACATAACAGTGAAAATCATAATTACAGATAACGTCACTGTGGATCGGGGATGTAGCGGGCACGGACCAATTCTGGGTGACCTGGGAGGGACTGACTCCGGTCCGCACTGCTGCTCAGTGAAGCAGTCAGGCTACGATGACTACATTTTGCCAAGAGGGAAAATGACTGGTGGGGTGGATATTCCTCATGGGTCATTGCCAGCTGATGGTGACACAGGGGCACATCTTTTATTTCACCATGGTGGAGTGATCCCCAAAGGTGGGCCGGTGCCTGCCTCTCAGAGCAAAAGCCAAGCTACCGGCAACAGGACACCTTTCTTGCTCCTGCAACGCATGGAAGAGGCAAATGTTTCCAGTGGATCACGCTGGGGTTGTGCTACACATCACCATCCTCCCGCGTGCTCTGCTCCCCTACCTCTCCGGCAGCACAACAGGGTGCACCTTCCCCTCAGCTAGCAGGTGACTGCAAAGCCAGCACACACTTTCATCAGCCACCTCTGCAATGTAAAAGATGACCTACAGCAAAGGCATGAGATAGACAGCCAGCGGTGATACTCTTTCCCCAGCTGGGCTCATAAGCCTCCACCTACCAGAGCGCTTTGATGCCTGAGGGTTTGCTTCAAAGCAATCAGGGCACCGAGGAGAGAGTAGAGGCAGAGAGCCACCAAGAGCAGGTATCTTCAACATCTCACCTCTTGGGCGTCCTTGGTGCCAAGCACCAGGCTGAAGGGAGATAGTGAATATTTTCCCCGGTGTGCATTCTCCTGTTACACCTTTCCTTTAGGATTTGGTGATGATATCAGTGCCTTTTATAGAACAGGGCAGTAGTTAAGCACTTTGATGGGCTTCAGGGTCCCCCCTTCACAAGTTCAGGGGCCTTCTCAGGTTTATGGATTCACATCTGACCTTTCCCGCTTCCCAGAACAGCATCCTTTAATCACCAAGCTCTAGGCTACAGAGAACAAGTGGGTCCTCCCCACCCTTCTAGTGCTGTGTGGAAGACACGGGGTTTTATATCTTTCCAAAAATGGGTGAGAAAGGGACTCATGATTATCCATTTTGCATTAAACAGTTACTGGAGTTGACATTTGAGCATACAACAAAAAAACAACAGATGGATATTGACAGATGGAGGAGCATGAAGAAACAATGAGACATCTTCAACCACTCTTCTCTGCTTCTGAAACATGTTATTGTTTCCCCTACCATCTCTCTTGACCCCAGCCCCATTTTCAAGTGCCACTCCATATGCTTCCTTTCTTTGCCTCCATATGTCTTAAACATGTTAAAAAAAATAAAAAATAAAAAAATCCCACTTCTTCTGGCCCTACTCAGCCATTTTTTCCCCCTGTAAAATCTGCTTTCTGTTCCTTCTCATCCACAGAAATGGCTTATGGCAGTACCAGCAAAGTCACCAGCGAGCTCTTCCTCCCTTCCGTTGTAGGGTGACCGCACACCCTCCCTTCCTGAAAACCACCTGTTCTCCAGCTTTCTGAAACACCATACGCTTCTTGTTTTCCTCCATTCCCATGCCATGACACACTTCCACATCTTCAACTACCCTTTACAAACTCAGCGATTTAACTTCTTCATTTCCACTCTGCTTTGCTAACAGCTTGCCTTTGCCTCGCCAGCTGAACTTCCTCAATAGCCCTCTGCAGAAAGAAAACCACATGCCAACAAAGGCGAAACTCAAGCACTTTCATGAAGTTCCTTCACTTCCTTAATGCTTGCTAAGCTTGCAAATTTATCCTCTGTGTTTGACTTACTGTTTCTTATCCAACTTCTTCCACTGTCACTCAGTCTTAAAATACACACAATAGTATTTTCTCCACTATCTCCAACAAACAAATGTGCCAGCACTTCTTAAGTTATAGATAAGCAATACATTCTTTTTAGGCTCCTGGTATTTTACCTAAGCCCGTTTCTATCTTACCTTTCACTTGGACCAAATCCCATTCTTCTTCAAGTTCTTTTGATGACCTTCCTATTAAATTTAAGTTCTTTCCCTCTTGCCTTCATGGACACTCACGTCTTAGTGTCTTTCTATATCTCCTTCTAATACACTTCATCTGCAGAAACACTTTGCCACTTTCAAAGATCCTGTCCTGTCTTTTCTTTCCCGATTCTTGGAACTGATCCATTGGCCCAATACATCTAATTTTCGTTGGCTCTTCTTTGAAAAGAGCTATAAATTCTACCTTCCCTGCTCTCAATATTAGAAATTACTAATAAAGATTAATGGGGGCATTAGCCAGATGCAAGCAAACTTCACCACTTGTTTACTTATATTTCATTGTTTATTTGAAAATTTCATTTGTGATTATAAGCTGTGATAAGACCATTGCCTCTTCTGACGCACCTCCAAGTACCTGGCACGTTTTGAGATGGGTATAAATTACACTCAAAGTGTCATAAAATTGAACTAACGTTTAAAGCTTTGCAAAATTCATCTCCACCAAATTCTGGTGTCTGAATTCAATGCTTCATTTGGAGCCTGGCATGCAATATAATTACAGTGAAAGGTGAAATAAAGAAGAGTAGTATGAACATTTCGCATACCTGCTATTCACCATCTGTTCTTCTCTGTGACAGAATGATACAGCTTCTCTTTACAGAGGAGCCTTTGACTTGATGGAAAAGGGAGAATAGCATTTTTTATTACATACTGCAGAAATATTTTTATTTTATGTTTAACAACCAAATAAAACAAATAAACTTACTATATCTTAGTGGGCTGTGATGATATATTAGAGGACTTCTGACTTCAGAAGCATAAATTAGTATGGCATTACCAGGAAATGATAGTACTGCCTTAAACAGTACCACAAGGCACCAATAATAATCCTCCCCCAGCTTGGAGTCTTTTTGTGCTTTATCTGGATTATGGGCCCTAAAAAGTGAAGCCGTGAGCACTAGAAGTTATCCTAAAAACCTGCGGTGGTTTTCCCGGAATCAAGGTCTGAATTATTAAGAAAAAAAAAAAAAGCCATTACAAAATTTGCATGAATTTTACAAACATTCGCAGAACGGAGAGTGAGAGATAGTACGGGCACAGGCATCGTCATTGAGCGACACCCGGGTTGAGTCACGGTGAGAAACGTGCTTCACCTTACAACGTGCATCCCACAGCCCTGCTTACCTTAACACAGGGGTTAGACACGAGTGAATAACTGGCCGGGTGAAAACCGGCTGGGGGTGTCGTTCCTCCCGCCTTTTTAGAGCCCATTCTCAGCGGGGGCACGGCCCCTTCCCTTCCTCCTGCCTCTGCCACCCCCTTTGCTGGGGGGCGAGGATGCCCCGACAGCTCTCCGCCGCCGCCTCTCGCTCCGCATCCCGGCGGTACCCCGGGATGCTAACAGGTAAGCCGGGCACCCCGCAGCTGGCAGGCCTTTAAAAGAAACCCCTAATAAATCAAGGGCATGGGAAGGGTTAACTTTTTAGACCCAGACGGTCCCCTGCTGATCCGGTAATGAGTNATGCTGGCGGAGGTAATCAGCTTGACCCCCCCGACCTTCCCCAGCCCGCTCGGGGTCCGGCGGCCCCAAGCCTGTTTGCAGGGTGAGGGCTACGTGCTGCTCGCCCGAGTGTGAAAAGCCTTTTATAACAACTGGGGCTGAGTCAGCTGTTGGAGGTAACATAATATACCTTCGTCAATAGCTATATGTTGCACAATATACGATGTGGCAGTTCCTTTCTAACTTGGGGAGCCACCCAGTCTTTTTAGGATTTCCAGGAAGAGCTGTGGCATCTGACCTTCAACTGTTATTAAAAGAAATCAAAGATTGTATAACGGGCTGTCAGAGCTCTGCGTTTCTTAGTGGGGTTATGTTTCATCAAATGCCTCCACATTTCTGAGCTTCACAGGTTCTTTATTCCTTTACTTGTTTATCCTCTGGTAAGCATTTATTAATAGAGAGACTTATTCCTTTACTGTACTTGTTTATCTTTCGGGGGTTTTGTTATGTTTTTCAATTTAGAAGCAGAAGGGTCTCCCACGCATTTCACATTTCTATCTGCGGGTGAAGTCACCACATGGCTTTGATAGCAATCTTCCAGCTGTCCGTTTTCACCCTGGAATCCCTGCCTTCGGCTGATTTTCTGCATTATCACCATAGTTTTTGACCAAGACTATTAATCCACCTGTCCCTCTGCAAAAGCGGCTAGATTGGTTTGTGTAAAAGGGGAGTAAGATGGTATGAACTCTAAGTCTGCTATTAATCCCGTTAATAAGGGATTAAAGTGAAGCCCTGTGAGTAGGAAAGGCTGATTTGATTGTTTGGGACTATAACTTAGCTCTCCCTTATGAAAGCAGTCTTTGCCGTGCATCACATTTTGCGATTTGCATATTTGGTCTCTGAGGAAATCAAGGTTAAATATAGCAAGGAGATTCTGCTGGCTTAAACTGGTAGCACAACTATGCTCCTTCAGCCTAGCAGTCTCTCGGATAGCAGAAGAAGGAACCCTGCCTGTTCTTGCCTGGTAGTAACTGCATCCTATAATATGACTTATATTGTTACCTTATGCTTTGCCTCTGACCTTTACATGCACTTTGCTTATGTACCAGATAGGCTGCATGCCTTATTTTAGAAGGAAAGAAGCAACAGAGGAACTGGGCTAAAATAAATATCTTGGCACTGCTATTTTCAGCAAAAGACTTACAAAAGCAACAGCAACGGAAAGCTGAACAGCGCCGTATATACCCTGTGCGAGGCTATCGTACAGAGCAACATCAATCTCATTAAAAAAAAAAAAAGTTGATACTGTCTCTGTGTTAGAACTTAGCATTCTGCTTCCTCCTCAGCCTTAAGAGAAGGCCTATAAATTATTAATACTAACATCAGTGTGAGACAACAGATGGTAAAGATTACTTGGAAAAAGTCTTCACATTAACATATTACGGCCCTGGTTTCACAGCACGTTGGGACTGTTTCCTGCTGCTGCCAGCCAACCTGGCCCTGGGAGAAACCTCCCAGCAGAGGGGAATCCTTGGGCAGCAGCAGAAAGGTCCTGCCCTGGTTCAGGGCGACCCGGCCACCACCGCAGAGAGGGGCGGTCGTGTGTCACGGCACCCCTCCGACACCCCATCGGCCTCATGAGGGTCCTGGCATCTGCCACGCCAGGGACGTGGCCAAGAAAGAATGAGCTCAGGGTTAGGAAAACCTTCAGGTAGCTAAAAAATGTGTTTCTTGCTGAGATGCTTCCAGGTGGGATCAGTTGCCTTGCATGCTCCAAAAAATAAGAAGTACACATTTATCAGTTTTGAACTGGTCTTGAGCCACTGTTGATATGAGACCCAAAGTATTCACTGATACATATATATGCGTTATCCAAAAGTCTGCAAGCGATGAAATTATTTTAATGCTCTCTAGAATGGGTTATTTCAGCTTCTTCCCATTTACAAATGTATTAAAACTGGTATCAAGCAAGTAAATGAGACATTTCTTTCAAGAGGGTGAGTGTACTGTATTGTCTCGCTCGCTAGCACTTGTTACAGCAGAACATGACCTTTACTCTTGTTTTGGAGTTACTGGTCTATGACCCTCCTGCCTATCACTCTGCTCACACCGTTTTTGAAGATAACTCTGCGTCAGGACCTCTGACACTGAAGGAATTTATCCAGCCTTTTAGGGAGTTATACAGGAGACATTTCCTCATGGTTCGTTACTTCTGCAAATGCATATGCTACGTGAGTGTTTCACTGTGATTAAATCATGACTTAAAACATAATTCTCATGTTTCTACATCCTCTGGCTGTCACAGAAAATTTTCCACAAAGCCTAAATAATGAAAACGTAAACAAGCACTACTGTTCTCAGACTTACAGCGGTGGGCCCAAGTGTGGTTCTGTAAAATAAGCAGCAACCAGCTCTTCGTTTATCAGCTTGTTGGAATCTTCTGTTCTCAAGAGCTGGGCAGTGCACAGGTGAGGGCATGGAGTGATTGCTAGAAAATGCCTTCAATGGCGTTGTTGCTGTGCTATTTTCATCAGGAGCACCAAAGCCTTGGCTAAGCAGCTTTTGATTCATACCTCGTTATTTTCATAAACTAGTAATATCTATTTTACTGAAAAAATATGATTATCCCCTTTATGTCTTTGTCACACTGCCTCACAGAACCCTTCGTTGCCTTGGCTCTCGCCGGTCTTCTTTAAGGGAAAATGTCTATGTTTGCACAGCTGCCAATCCAAAACCCCCACAGTGAAACTGTTGCTTAGATCCCGGTGGCACAGTATCAGTGCATCCAGACTTCACCTGCAGGGACTTCTGGCTTCACATTCAGCTCTACATGATGACCTGGAAAGTTAGGTGCTCTCTAGAGATTTGTTATTGGTGGGCAATTTGGCAATTTATCGTAATCCTGAGATGCCACCCTGGAATCAGTAAGCAGTCAGCCCTTGAAATTTCCCGATTTGGGAATGAGGTGCTAGAAGAGCTGTTTGAAGACGCCTGATGTCAGTGAGTCATAAAATGTTGATTTCTGACTTTGATTATTATTCTCTTTTAAAAATCATTTAACAATAGTCAACAGGTTCTTGGAACAAAGGCCTGGTTAATCATGTCTGCTTCTTAATATTATTTTAGAATTATTTTTTCCCCATAAAATCCCACTTACTATTATAGCGCTTAATTTTGGTTTATAAAAGAATTCCCCAAAGACCCAGTCCTAGGGCCATTGAAGATGCAGGCAACATTCAGATAAAGGTTAGCAGGGAAAGCATTCTGGAAACAGTATTAGTGGCACAGAAAAGGGTTCAGTTGTTAGCATCTGGTAATTCGTGATCACCTCTACCTAAAACCAGCTACACTGGCACAGATTTGCATCTGCTCGTGGACAGCTAACAAGTGTTTACAGGCTCTGGATTACAATGGTGGCAATCTGTTCTGTCACAAATAATCTTGTTTCCAAGTGCTGAATGTGGGTAATTTGTAATCTGCTTTCTGTGAGTGAATATACCCCTAATTACCTCTTTTTGCTGGCTGATTTTTATGGGGACTTGGGAGTCGAGGCCCTGTCGGTCAGCTGCCGTGTGGGAGGACTGAGCACAACCCAGGGGGAGGGCGCAGAGCTGGTCCACAGCCCCCCCCCCAACCCCACTCAGTCTTTTGGAGTCCTGGGGGGAAGCTGTTGTGAAGACTTCTAGCAGAAGATGAAGGCAGGAGGGATTTTAGGTTATTTATTTGCCTCCTGGATGAGTTTCCAGATTCTCCGCCCCATCGTCAGTATCAGAGGGGTGATATCATGGGACCCTGGAGGCAGAGAGGGCAACTCTCCTCTCCCATCAGAGCAAGTCCCCGGGAAGGTTGCTAGGGTTCCCTGAGGTCAAAGGAGAAAAGCAAGAAGACATACGCAAAAGGAAAAGAGTGATAAGATATGTGTAAAAGCAAGTTTACACGAAGGAGTACAGGCTGTCCCGCACTTGTTCTGCCTGTGCTCTGAGCCACTGCTGAGCGAGCGAGCTCAAATTCGGAGCCATGGGCGGTGCCCATGTACATCCATCCTCCCCCAAGTCCTATTTGAACCTCAAAAGGGAAGAGGTCCCCGCATCTTTAAATTATGAGACGCGGTCCTAGTGAAATGATCTTTTTGATTGATGTGAATCAGTTGGCCTTGGAAATCAAACAGTGATGAAGAAACAGGGAAGTCTTTTTGGCCCAGCTGGTGAAGCATTGGCGCTGGAAAGATGACAGGAAGACGCTTTGGCATCATGCAAATACATATAGAGGGATGCAAGTCATTGCTAGGTTTTTGTAAGTATAGAATTGACACAGTTCAAAACAGCAGGTGCCATCTCTGTCAAAAATAGCACAGTACAGGTGTAGCTCTGCATGTTACGCTGCACACACGATATGGATGCTCAAATTCCAAGATGTGCTATGTTTTGTATGAAGGTCAGATGGTGACCTACACAAAATAAAAATGCAATCAGAGATAACTTTCAAAGCATTGAAACAAACCTAACTGAACGTATTGGTGTGTCTGAAGGGGCGTGGGGGGGAAACAAACACACAGAAAAAAGTTAATTAAGATTCCTGGGAAGGGAGGGAAACTGCTTCCCGCTCCGCAGAGGGACTAAATGCTGAAGGGAGGAGCAGACCTTACGAGGTAATGAGAGTGCTAAATGGCAAAGTTTGGGCTGGGAGAAAGGTAGAGCTTCAAAGGAGGAATGTGCACAACTTGGATCTAAGCTGCCTTTACATCTGTCCTGAGCAAAGTGGAAGATGAAAGGATCTGCACTCAAAGGACCTGCTTTTCAGTTGCCTTTCACCTTCTGAGCTTATTTGTCTCTGTGCAAAGGGTATGTAAATTGCCAGGGCTCCAGTTCAGTGGGTTGTCGTCAGCTATATAGGATGAACCAAGCCTATACGCTGGGCTCCGAGTATGTGGGGACGCTCATATCCTGCCACGTGCTGCTGACGGTGCCCTGTGCGTGCAGTTCTCGTAAGGGGGGCGAATCCTCTCCAGCGCTTTGGATGGTGTGTCCATAATCCTGCGACTACAGATGTGCGTGAGACAAGGTGCCGGAACACTGACAAATTTTTGGTTTGGCTTGTTTGCTACTCTGCCGAGGTGCGTGGCGCAGCGCCCGTGCCTCTGCCCTGCCGCCCTGCTCCCCCTCGTGCCGTGGCAGCAGAGGCGATGCCTGTGGGGAGGGCAGCTCGCTGCCCCGGCCCAGGTGGGAGCAGAAGAGCCGCTGTGCCCGCGGTCTACATCGTTAGCCATAGTAGCAGCCGCCTTCCTGCTAATGAAAGAGGCCGGTTGCACGTGGGAATTGGGCTGGGGTGGGAGAGAGGGAGAAGGGGTGTGCTGAGGGGTCCCAGACTCAAGAAGCATGAGGGAGAGGAAAAGGAGCTCTCTGCGCCGAGGAGAGCGCCATCAATTTAGTTATCAGGAGAGCATGGGAACTGTGTAGGGAAAACGCTGAAGGATCAGGAACTGATAGAGGACTCTACAGCAGAACATGTATTGCACATTTTTTGTCTCATTTCGCTTGTGGGAGTGTTAATTATGAGACGGTAGAAATGATTGGGAATGCCTGTATTTAGATAGTGTGCTTCAGGATTCACTGCAGTTAAGCCCCAATTACTCCAATGGTATTAAAGGGTCCTGTGTGGGTTTTGCAAAATTCATTTACATCCACTTTAAGGCCCCTTTGCACAGGCTGAGCAAATGATAACAGAACCTAAGTGGAAAAAATAAATGGAAAGGAGGAAAGATTGATCTCAAAAAGAAACAAGCTTCACATTTGCGGTCCATTATAGCCAGAGGCGCAATCACCTAATCTGACTCCTAAGGTTAGTCCTAAATATCAGCGTAGGCAAGTCCCTGGACAGTTGCCAGTGTCTCAGGGCAGATAACATCAGCACAAGTCGAGAAGAGGTCTCCAGTCTAGCCTGCGTTTTAATATACTATTAAAATAAAATGAGACAGCAATTAGTTTCTCTTCAGCTATTCCACAGCATAACTTTGTCGGTCAATTAGTATGAATAAATAAATATAGGTCTTGAATTATTAAACTGCAAATAGAAGAAGCATCTGCATTTAATATTTCACTGTTCCTTCTCCTTGCTCTTTTGCTTTGCTTGGAGTTTTGACTCAGTTGGTATTATAGGAGTGCCTTTGTCTATTCTTAACTCTTTCCAAACTTTTAATTCTTCCTTAGGATAATTTTCTTACTCCAATAGCACTTTTAATCTTGGCTCAAGACACAAAGGTCAGATTATCGGAGGGTATGCGTTTGCAGAGCAACAGTCAAGCCTCTGGGAGCAAGGGGGAGGTCAGTGATTAAAAAAAAAGAATCAGGACATTTATTTAAGTGCTTCAGTACGGGCTTACTAACTTTAGGTTCCCACTTACTGAAATCTTGGCCTTAATCTTTTTCTGCATGGGCTATAGAAGAGTAAACAATGTCTGATTATCTCACCAGTTAATCCCTTTTCCTAGTAAGAGAGGCAGAAACAGGGGTTGATCGGGGTTAGGATATCTCCTGTTCGTGTCCAAAGGCCCGTAGCTACTTGGGGTGGAGAGGGCCAGTCCGACAGATCTGCTTAGGAAACCGGAGTACCACAGGCTGTAGGAGCTGCCCAGGATCTTTGGCACCTCAGGCTCCATGTGCTGTGTCTTTCTCAAATTTTATGTTAATCTGTGATCAGCAGAGATCACTCTCTTTAGCTGCTGCAGTGGGAAAAAGTCAGTCTTGCAGAAAAAAGAAACCTTATTGTAATTTTAAACTTTGGTTGTTTCCAGGAGATCTCCAAGAAGGCAAATTGGAGCATTTTCGGACTTGTTTGGTCACAAATGCTAGCGTTGACCTCTTTGGTCATTGGTGCTGATTCTTACAGAAATGGGTCGCTGCAGTCCTGTGCTTTACCCAAGCATCTGGATGTCAGATCACATGTTCCCTGTGGGAAATGGCCAAAGAAAATGTTAAATAATAGTAACATGTTTAATATTCTGTTGATGGCACTGTCAACACATATAAAAGGAGGAAGAAGTGCAACTTTAAGTCAATAAGCTGGAGAGAGCCTGAAAGCTCTCAGAGTATTTCTCTCCCTCCTGAGATGCACCTGCCTTCTGACCTCTGGTTTTGATTTTGGACCAAATTCTCGTAGTAGTGGCACTGTTGTATGCATGAAGAGCACAGGTTCTCCTCTAACTGCCTCAGGGATGAAGCACAAGCAATGTCCATGACATTATTTTGCTTAAGATATGTAAGATGGGGACCCCAAACTTTGGACTTGGGCAAGCGGTGCCGTGCAATAGGAGTGGATCTGTAGAAAATAAGTAGTGCCGAGGAGCCAGTGTCCTACTGTGTGTGCTGTGAGGGTTCTTCCTTTGGACTAGCTCTAGCAGCCTGAACTCCTCCTAGCAGCTGGAGCACACTGGGTCAGCCTCTGGAATTCATCCTCCAGTTAAACTTTGTCTAAAAGAAGTCCAGCTCTCTTATTCCGAGACTCCCCCCAGTGTGAAATAATACGCGCTAAGTGTGGGCAGTTGGGAGATTTGTTAACCTGAATTAAAACACCAAAACTGACGCACCCTGCTTGAGGCAGCAGACTGCTGCAGCAGCACAATGAACCCCCCAAAAGCTACCTGCCACAGTGCTGCCCACTTTAAGATCCATCGCTGGCAGCCAGCAGGGTGAGGGAAGCACGCTTACGGTGGGGAGTCACGGTGGATTTACGAGGCTTAGTGAGACACAGGAGGGAACGAGAAGGCCGAGAGCCACAGCCCCAGCTCGCAAAACGCAGTGGTGACCTACACCTGCCCAGGACAGACTGACCTCTGCTACCATCCGTCCTGTGGTTTCCCACCCTTCAGTTTTCTGTGCTGATGACAAACCTTGAGCTGCTCCTGTGTATACTTTAAATATATTATTTTTTCCCCTTTGAAGTTGCTTGAGGCACCCTGTGAGCTGAGTGCGTTCCTCTTAGACTGGCTCACTGCAGTGTATTTTACAGCGTTAATTTCAATGAGATTTGGTTTTCTATTTTAGTTTAAATATTTTTTTGCCATTTTCTGGCCTGCTTTTATGTTCTTGTTTCCCCTTATTGCTTGTGTAAGAGCTTTGAAGAGTGTAGCTTGGGTATGTTAATAAAACTTTCCCATGCTATACAGCTTTCAGGTAGAAATCATAAATGGGTCATGGCGGCAGCCAGGGGAGGATGTGACATACAGGCTTGTGGTTATGTCTTACAAGCGTTGCTGTCTGGTCTGCTCTGGTCTGCAGCGTTTTCTCCTCTACTTAGCTGCCATGGTGATAGGTTACTTGGACCTACCATAAATAGACAAACCAGCAAGGCTTTCACTGGGTCTGATCATGAGGACAGTCCTCTGGCTCAGTCCACTCCAGTTTATGCATATGTTTGTGAAAATTGCCACTTGAGGTTGTTGCCTACAAAGCCAGTGTGGCAAATAGCATTTGTGCTTGCATCCACAAGTGTCCAAGAGCTTTTCTTGGGAGGGCTGGATATAAGAAACAGGATACTTAATTCTGGTCAACCTGAAGCAGAGGGGTTTACCTCCTCTGCCCGGTTCCAGGTAAACTTTTGCAGACTAGCAAGGCTCCACAAGGGTTCAGCTCTGTAGGCAAGGGCCTGCTTTGGTGTCTCTGTATCCTTGCAGAGTAGAGACGGTGCCTTAACGCTGGTGGTGGTTGTGGGCCTGGAGCTCAGATGCAGGCACAAACACATAGCCCCCCTTTCCGAGCATGCCCATGTATTGGGTCAAGTAGAAGGGCTCCTTCCCTGCCCCTGTGCATAAGGAAACCCATGTGTACAGGTGGTGCTCCTGACCCAAAAGCCAGCCTGGTGTGCTGACAGCGACATGACCAGGACACCCTACGGAGGCCACCTGCAATGTGGTGCCACATGGCTGGTAGAGGAGTGGGAGTCTGAAAACCACCCCACACAGTAGTCCCTAACCTGTGAGAGACAAGCGAAGATGGAGCCTGGGAAAATGGGCCGAAAATAGTTCAAAAGAAAGAAAGAGGGAAGCAAGAAGAGAAGGCTTTAAAGAAGAGAACTATTTAATGTATGGAGGTATGTAGGGTAGGTCAGCAAGGGGGAAAAGCAGCAGAGACACAATGGGTAAAGCAAGTGGAAGAAATTTGGAAGGAACAGGAAAAACTGTGTAGATGGAATAAAAGCATTAATAAAGATGGCTGGAATTTTTAATCTATTACATGAGCTGTTAAATATAATTTTTCAATAAGGATAGCTGATTTTTTTAATGTATTAGATGAGCTCTTAAATAGTATTTATTCTTCTCTTTCACATTTGAATCTAAATTTTTAAAAGTAATTCCTAAGGGAGTCCATACAAATTTTTTTTATGTGATTCAGTCAGATTTAACTGTTATATATCTGTAAAATATTCCAAACTATAACTTTTGCTGTTGTTTTGGCCCTTTACAGAGCATAAATTCTGCAGGACAGTGGCAGGTGTCATAGAAAGGGGGAAGAAACCATTTAGAAATTAAAGTGTTCGGAAAATGAGAATTTGTAGATGATGTCTTCAAGATGGAGGTGGAAATACAGAGTGTGTGTATGTGTGTGCTTATATTTTATATATGTGTATGCATAAAGTGTATATAAAATGCAATTAAAGATGTTTTTACTAGTGAGATGATGATATATTAAGCAAACCCCTCCCTTAAGGGAAAAACCCCAGGCGGGGTTGTGGGGAGTATCTCCATTTTTCAGATGTAACACCTTGTTGTGTTGGAGAGAAGGCATTGGGTAGAGCTCATTGACTAATTTGCTGGCTATTAGTCCTTCATTAGTTTTGCTTTCACTTCTGTTTGATTTATGTATGTGCTACATAGCATGATTTGCTAAACAGTTTCTGCAAACAATTATTTGTTGTAGGAATATAATATCCAAAACTAAAGCTACAAGTTAAATTACACAGATTAGTTACAGGCTATGTTTTTGATCCCCGACTGGATTAATAGAAAATGGGTTCTGGTTCAAGTACACAAGACTAGACTAGGTTTCGTTTTTAAAAACAAACAAAAAAAATCCCCATATGCCAACTTCATTTCTTTCCCTGAAAGGACCTGTTACTGTAGAAGACCTTTCTGTGTTGATAGGGAAAGCACACGCAAGGACAGAGGTGTTCCCAGAGTAGCTGAGTATCGAAACGCAAAGTGGCTCTCCGCATTCACGTTCTGTGCCCTGATTCAGGAAAGCACCTTCAAAGGCTGAAGTCATCCTCAGTTTCTGACCCCTTGGTGGGCCTGAAACACTCACAGCAACATTGAAGTATATGCTTACATTGTCTGAATTGGCATCTATGTGCCTATTGTTTTTTGTTACTAGGACTTCACAGAATCACAGAATTTTCAGAGTTGGAAGGGACCTCTAGAGATCATCTAGTCCAACTCCCCTGCCAAAGCAGGATTGCCTAGAGCACATTACTCAGGACTGCATCCAGGCGGGTCTTGAAAATCTCCAGAGAAGGGGACTCCACAACCTCCCTGGGCAGCCTGTGCCAGTGCTCTGTCACCCTAACTGTAAAGAAGTTTTTTCTTGTATTCGAACGGAACTTCCTATGTTCCAACTTGTGTCCATTACTTCTTCACTCTTTCTAAATGTTGATGTCAAAATAGTAACAGGAGGCTTTGTGACTAAAGAGTTCAGGTTTTCTAGGGATCAGCTGATTTATTTAGCCTTGGGTCCTTCAAATACTTTAAGCAATTGTGCTATCTCATTGGAGTGGGATCTTTAACTTCATGAAGTTGCCTCATGTTCCTAATTGTTGTATATAGATGACCAGGTCTTGAATCCTGTTCTCACCATGCTAGATGATGTGGTTCTGGTAGGTATAACCTCTTCAAAATATGTTTTTCACAAACTGGTCTTTTTCCCTTGATAATAAGGGAAAAAAACCCACATGTAATATTGCTGAATGATAAAATTGTCATTGCATTTTGCAGTGAAAAGTTGTAGCTCGTATGGTAGATCTCTATTCAAAAAGGTGCCAAACTAAGTTTAAATCAAGGTCTTCTGATTCTTCTTACATCAGTTTTGTTGTAACAACCAATAGCTACCTGCTGTTTGGAGGAATTTTTAATTTTTTTTTATTTAATGGCCAATGTCTGACATTTGTTTCCCCCTAAAATTAAATGAGAAATCTCCTTTAAAAGGGTTGAGTAGCCAGGTCATGTTTCTGTGACCTTTTCTTCTGTTAGCATTGAGTCAAAACACGGATCTGATGTGAAAATGAACGTAGCTTGTCAAGATTTATAACAGCATGCAAAGGCTTGGGAGCGGGTAAATGTGAGTCAGAAAGAGAGGTTCACATGAACTTAGGGGATTTTTCTTTTCCATTGTATGTGACACAAAGGTGCTACGTGACAAGGTGTTTTTGAAAGACACATAGACTCTGCACCCTCTGTCAAAGCTTTCACACAAAGATGGGAGATGCTGTTAGCAAAGAGCAGTTAGACTTAAACAGACACTGGGTCAAATCTGTAAGCTTCTTGCTTTGGCTCCGTGTCCAGGGAGTGATCTGGGGCACTCTTGCTAAGCTAGGAGCAAACAGGCACTGCCAGCTCGTTTAGTTCCCTATCTGCTGTGGAGTCAGCAGAGGAGGTAATGCATGGAAATACGGCACAACACTGAAACACCATAGGCAGCTGTAAGCAGGATACTAAATCACCAAACTGGATGGAAGAATTAGCCATCGCCCATTCTCTTGTAGGCGTGATAAAGTCCTTTGAAAAATCTGGTCATTTTGGTGCCGTCCAGATGAATGCTGCAGCAGCGCTCTGCCCAGGAGCGTATGTACGGGTGTGCACTTACATTAAACAGCCATTGCTAGGTAAAGGTTTGTGGGGGTGTCATCTGCAGTCAAAGCTGAATTTTCATTCAGTTGCTGTTTGAGAGCTATCTTGAGCTTCCTTTGGATGTGGTGGCTCTGAGGTTGGGTTTTTTTTTATTATTTTTTATATACACTCTGCTTTTTCCATACTATACTAAAGCACTCATAAAGCCTCTCCAGTGCATCTGTTTTTTCTTCTGTATCTGTACCCTTATGGCCTTTGCTGTGTCTGCTACAAAAGTCTTTCAGTTTTTAACATGGTTTTCCAGCCCAGGTCTGGATGATAAGGTATTGCTGAAATCACCTTTCTTAATAATCCTGTGACTTCTGCCTTGTAAAACCCAGAATATACTCTCTGATGCTCCAAGTATTAAACTCTTTCAGAAAAAGTTGTCCTATATCTTCAAGAGCCTATTTGACTCAGCTTATTGCTACATACCAGATTTTTCTTTACCTTTTTAGGATTTTTTTTCTCCCAGTCACTGACTAAAGCCCTTATCTCCATCAATTTTTTCATCTCTGTTGCTTTTCACATTTGCATTGTATCTGTTAAGTTACCACCATTGCCTCACAGTACAGTCCTTGAAATCTGCAAGTCACAACTAATTAACATATTAAAAATTGTTTCAACTGCCCTCCAAACTCCAGTCCAGACTTCCACATGAGAATAGCGGTGGGTGCACAGATCACCCCACCGGAGTTAATGGCCCAGAGTTTTTGACCATTGGTACCACTACTTTCCTGGAAAATACAAGCCCCAGTGGAGCTGGATGCGTGGTGTGCATCAGTATGTTCTCTGCAGGGTGGTGTTTGTGGAGTTGTGCTCTTTCCTACATCATTTGTCTAACTTCTGTATGTTTAAGTACTCAAAATTTGCTCGTCCGCTTGCTCTAGGAGCAGTTTTGAGAAATGGGAAAATTCTTGTCCTAATCAGGTTTGATTAAAGATCTGTGTCTGTCCTCGAAATCACAGCACCGCAACGTTAGCGCATGGCACCTGCCATGTGGAACGGGCCACGAAATATAGCAACCTTTAAAGGAAGACAAGAAGATATGGATTAAGAGTGCAAAAGGTAGTGTACATATAATGGTGGTGAACTTAAATGATGATGACTTATTAAATGAGGTCATCATCTAACACACCCTCCCCTCTATGCCTGGGAGCGAATGCGTGGCTGAATTCTGATGAAATATTTGTCAGTCAGCGGGCGTTTCTTATGTTTACTCCTACAAGTATGGAGGCTAAATCACTTGTGTCAGGATGATATGAGTAAACTGAAGGTCACTTTCAGCATACTTTAGCATGCCTCGGAGGTACTACTGATAAGGAAAAAGACAAAAGGACAAAAACCAAAATTAACTTTTAATTTCCCACCAAAACTATGGCTGTCAGAAACAGGGAGATGAGTGAAATCTCATGTAACATACAGCACAGGACTGTATATTTAACATCTTATCTGATTCAGCCTATCACAGAGACAGCATGTGATTGTGTGTGTGTGTATAAGTATGAATATATATGGATCCTAACACATAGCTCAGAAAAATTTTCATATCTACTTTCAGTTTAAAATCTTTCTGCCCTAAATTAGATGAATACATAAACAAATCAGATATATTAATTTTCTGTTGAGAATGCTTTGGTGATTGCTTACAAAGAAAAGTTATTTACATGCTGATATAAGGCATTACTTAGCATAATGAGTGGTAATTTTCTCATCCTCAAAGGTATTAGGCTCCCTTACGTGTTATACCTAACTCAGTTACATAGTTGTGCTGCTCTGTGCGACCCCCAGGTGCATATTTGAAAAGCTCAGGTTTTATCTGATGGAGTTTTACGGAGTCAGCTTGGAGCCCAGCAGTCAGCGTGCGGGTACCAGACAGGCATCCCCCACCAACCTCCAGCACCCAACACCTCCAACCGGGGGGGGCTAAAGCCAGCTGCACCCCCAGAGCCCCTCTGTGCTGCCGGGGGAAGGTGGGATGGTAAGGGCTTTTGACCACCGGCTGTTGGTAGGCAACATACCTACCCGCAGCTATCCTTAACGCGATGGATGTAATGATACTGGGGGGTTTTGTTTGGTTTTTGAGCTATGACTAATACATCCCCTGAGGATAACTGGTGATTATGTTATGTACTTCTATGGGATCGCTTCCCCCTCTTCCTCTTAAAAATATATTTGCTACATATATGTAAGAATGAAGAGTCACAAGTGGTAATAGTTGTTATTAACCACTAATGACATCGATCTGAGGCTTTAAAAAGAAGACCGTTTCTAAAGACAGCTTTCAAAGTCTGAAGTATAAAAGATTGGTTTTTTCTGGCCCGAGTTGTGGAAAGACCCTTCACTTATTTTGAGGTTTATCAAAGAACATGCTTGTGTTCAGAGTCCACTCCCTGGAAAACTAAGACGTGTTCATTCACCAAATAAACAAAGTGGACAGAAAATTAATTCAAGTCTCCCTTGACAATATTTTGGTTTTGTTTCAGCCTTGATCTGGTCCTGAAACCACTTCGCCTTTTAGAGCCTCTGGCTTTTTGGTTTCTAGGTTTTCTGTGGGGAATCGTGGCAAGGGTATGAAGCACAGTGGTGGTCTCCATAAGGTAGATGAGGAATAGCATGAGACTCACTGAACTGAGACAGTCAAGTTTGTTAAAATTTATTTGAATTCAAACCAGTAACAGGCTGCGAGTCCTACAGCCACTCTCAGTTTTATGATCTTAAACTATGAGCTGTTAAAAAATACATTGTATTTTCTGCTTAAATAGTTTTATGTCTGTTTGTATCTTAATTGAAACAGTATGTAGGCATCTGCAAGCACCTTTCATATGAAGGCCATTATTAAATATTGGTATTGTAAAGGTGTCTTAAAAATGCATTTTTATTGCATTACAAGGTGTTTGTTGAGAATCTCTCCATTAAACAATTAAGCCTCTAAGGCTTTTGCCTGTGACCGGTATAGGTTCTCTTTTGTCAGCAACAAATGACATAACTGCCTGCCAAATAGAAGAAGAAGATCTTGTACTGAGCTACAGAGAGGTCAGCATGCATCTGGTAGCAGCCTGAGCTTCCCCATGTTTCAAAATGGCATAACCTGGTCTTCTGAAAGCTCCCAGCGTGCTCCCTGTGCAAAGGGGCCGGGGGACACCTAAGCCTTCGCCTTTACAAAGCACACGTGAATGGGAGTAATTTGAAGAAGCAAATATCTGCTGTGTCCTGAGATCACAGCTCTGATGCACCAGAGCAAAGGCAGGTGTTCATGTAAACCAAACTGTTGAATTTACTTACTTCTTTTTAAGGGACCATGGAGGGATTTAGGTTGGAAGGGGTGTCGAGAGGTCTGTAGTCGAACCTCCAGCTCCAAGTAAGGTCACCTGTGAGATCAGACCAGGTTGCTCAAGTCTTTGTGCAGGCAGCTCTTGAAAGCCTCCAGCAATGGAGCCTTCACAGCCTCTCTGGATGACTTCCTCCACTGCCTGCTTGCCCTCATGGGAAAAACTTGCTCCTTATATCCAGCCTGAACCTCTCTTGTTTCAACTTTCAGCCATTGCGTCTCATCCTCCCATACACCAATGGACAGTGTGGCTCCATCTCCTTGATCACTGCCCTCTTGGTACAGGCAGGTGGCCATTAGGTCCTCCTCCAGCCATCTCTTCCCCAGGCTGGGCAATCCCCAGCCCCTCAGCCTCCTCTCAGTTCCCTCAGTTATTCGTCAGCTAAAAAAGTCCTCTATTGCCTTTCCTGTCTTAGCGCATGTTCAGTCAGGGTTGCTCACAGCTGTGTGCCTGCAGACGTTTAGAGGAGAGGAGGTGGGAAGGGTAGCACGAAAAGGACTTCTGAAATGGCATAATACCTGTGCTAGCTGAGATGGCTTCTGCAGCTCAGTGGTGCAGAGAACTGAGTGTCCCTGCTTGGGAGCAGAAAGTGGCACGGGCTGGCTCTAAAGCTTGAAGTTGGAAATCATTGTTCAAAGTAAACAAGAACTGTGTGCACGCAGCATAGGAATACAAGTGGGGGACGTTAAGCACCCTCTGCATCATTGTGCTCTAACAGCACAGGAAGGTGCTCTCAGCATGTATCTGATGAAAGGGCTGTGGGAAAGGTAGAGCGAGTCTCAGCACTGCTTGTTCGTGTCTTGAACTCTACTAGACCACCCTTGAGGTAGGACAGTAATTGCACTGTACAATCACTTTAGTTCCAGTATATATAGAAAAACTTTCTTAGTGAGTAATCATTGGCAGGTACAGTTAATAGAAAATCTGGAAAAGCAAAAGTCCTGGCTTCAGCAGAGGAGTACTTGGGTTCTGCGACAGTTGCAAATATTAGAGGTTCTCAGCACATTTTTATTTCATTTCACTTTGATTTCTGTTGTTGTTCACTGAAGAAAAGGCTCTTCTCCCTCCCTCTCCATTCTCTTTGTTTCTGTATTGAGTGCTGGATATGCTGTTACCCTCTCACCTAAGCCACTGCAATGTCATTAACTGCTGGCATACTGTGGAACACATGAGAGGAAATCTTGATCTGTGATTTCCAAGGTGGTTTTTTTATTTTTTTTTCTTTTTAAAGGGGTGAGTTCATTTGCGGGGGGAGGTGGAACTTCCTACAGAAGTTTCTTAAAGGGGTTCTGGGGAAATCTGCTTTGTATTCAGGTTCTGAAAACACTGGGGAAAAAAAAAAAAAAACAAACCACATGAAAATGAGTTTAACTTTAGCCTATTCTGGCCCTAAAACCTAGAGGAGTTTGTTTCACACTTTTATCTTTCAACCGTGGACAGATGAGACTGGACAGCCAATTAGCAATGATGCATATCTGTTGACTAGACATCATGGGACAAAGCTACAGCTAGTTTAAAATAGCATAATTCCACTGCATGCCCTGAGTTTTCCTCTGCGCTGGACAGGGATCCTGCCTGGTTACTGCATACAATGGAAGTGTGGGTATAATTACGCACAGGTCTCCTTTAGAAAAATAAGACAACCACAGAAACAGAAACCTTATTGTCTGAAGGCAACGATTCTATAAGAATTGGGAGAGCCTTTGCCAGACTCGTTATGAAATAATGTTGGGATTCATGGTATAGCTGAATGCTGTTTCTTTCATGTTGCATGTGAGCCATTCCAGCGTAGCCTTCTCTTCCTTGTATACTCTGCAAGGCAACTGTCTCAAAAGAGCAGCTTATAAATTTGGAAAGAAGGCGATTCCACAAAGTAACTCCTAGTGGATATTTCAACTGTTCCTTTTTCTTTCTTTTTTTTTAAACTCTCTACACACACAGGTAAGGACCACAAAGCAATTTATCTAATTTTTGCCACGATGTAGATCCATCACAATTTCAATGTCAGACCATTTTAGCTATAAATTTACCGTGAATTTCTCCTGAAATCAGTATTTTTAAACAAAATTATGGAATTGGAGAAATAATACAATTGATTAGCAGATGTTTGAAAGCTACTGCTTTCCAGCATTCCTCTGATGATCAGTGAGTCAAAATAACAATGGGAATTCCTTGAGTTGAAGACTAACTACCATCATGCATTTAATTTACATCTTAATGCATTGTTGTTGTTTTCCTGTTCAAGTGAGATACTTCTCAGGATGCACCTGTATAATGAATTTCCATGGGAATATGTTTATGTGAATTTTTTCCTTGCTATGTTAAACATTAGAGGGTCTTCCAGAGATCAGGCTGAGATCAAAACAAATGTTGTCTTGAACACTGAGAGTGAAGTGGACTTTTAACCAGGAATTAGGAGTTTAGGGGTCAGGCCTTTCCTTTTAGTGGTATTAAAAATACACGGAGGTTCAGTGGGTTCGGTTGGTACCTAAAAGCTTGTGTGTTGGCTATACAGCAACAGTCCCAGCCGGGTAGTTTGTTACAGTGGTAAGTATGTGTGTGAGCAACTGGACCTTGTACGTACACATCTATCACAGTCCTGCTTAGCCCTATAATTAGGGTCCCCAGCAGCATACAGGCTTTCTGATAGTCTTCAGCGCTGGGCCTACAGCTCTTGATCCACCAATAAACCACCTGCCAGCCACACCATACCTCACCTAAAATCTCCTACCTGACTGGTCTGTCCTATGTTTGTGAAGTCCTAGGAGAAATCAGGTGAATATATTTTAAATATGCAAGTGGTGATGACCTGTCTGACTAACACCGACTATGGGTCTGACTGACCTTGGCAGCATGAGAGGGTCATTTTTTGACATGGCTGAACTGTTCTTGAACAATTTATCCAGTGTGCTGGGTACAAACAGTCTTTTCTTCAGTATCAGGCATGCATGTCTTATCTTTCTACCTATTCTTTTTTTAAAGAATCTTAGCTATTGTGAAGCAGGCAAGGAAAAACATGTTCTCTGTTTATATTGTTTGTTCTCCTCGGCCTCTACTATTCTATCTTGGACAATAACATTTCATGAATGCCTGTTTTTACACTTTTTTTGCTTGGATGATTTTAAAGGCGTTTCTTTTTCTTCCCCAGCAGTTCAGATCGGGGGCTCAGGGCCTGATTCTGTGATGCTGATGCTGACGGGCCATTTCCAATTGACTGAACTGGGTTTAAGCAACATCTAATATTGTCTTGTGAATGCAAGGAATGAAAAAAAAAGTAAAATACTTGCCAGTCTTTTAAAATAGCAGGTCTTGAAAGACAACAGGAGCAAGTAAGAATGCCTATAAGACAGCTCCCTTCTTCTGCTTTGTCTTCTGAGGAAAATTGCACATTAATACAGGGAAGAGAGCAGATTTTCAGGTATTCAGAATGAAAAATCCAGTCAGCTCTGCTTTCTCCTTGTGTGTGGGTCTGTAATTTCCATGGGGTGTTGCCTAGTTTGGTGTTTAGTTTGTTTGGGTTTTTTTCCAAAAGAAGAGGTAAAAGATCACTTCAGGTTTTGGTTCAAGATGAAGATCAGTGTTTTCTTCTCAGTGGATTAACAATGATAGTCTCTAAAACAGATTTACCCGCCTGGACTTGTTGAGTCCTAATGTAGACAGTGACAAATGCAAGTGTGTTTATGTGCAAGGTTTTCTTTTTCTAAAGGAAATGTTGTGAAGCCACTGCACATGAAGAATATCTCCAGGGAAGAAAAACATGGTTATGAATTTTAAGGGAGAGAATGAACTCTTATCTGCTCCAAGCCACTCTCCATTGTCCTGGCTATTTTGTTGCTGGGTTTGTTTGGGGCTTTTTTCCTTCCACTTTGCTGTTTCACAAATGGTTTGGGGTAAACCAGAGGCATTTTTTTTTTTTTAACAGCCATCAACCATTACATTAAAAGAGCTTTTAGACCTGTATTTCTTCTTGTTTCTTGTTTTCTTGACATTTTATTTTTTTTGTCCTTGTCATTATTTTAAAGTTTTACATCTCCTTTCTGTGTTAGAGAAATAGAAGATGCAGGTGTTGTAGACAATATTTTAACCATGTCATTTTAGGTGACAATCTAACAATGTGTAATGCTAATTTTAATAACGATTTTGGTAGAAGACATCTAATTCTAGTGTGGAGTATGAATCTCAGAAGAAATATACCTGTACAGTCCTATTAGGATGTCCTTGTTTAAAAATCTGGAAAGTAAAGCATAATGCAAATGAAATCAGTTATGTTATGAATAATGTAGGTTATCCATTATTCTTTATAAAAAGTTGCACGTGCTTCTCAAACCTATCTAGATACATTCCTGTTATGTGACCCCCATAGCAATGAGAGCCATGGAAGACCAAATGTTATGTGGCAGAAGGAGAGACTGGAGAGGATTATGTTTGACTGGAGTGTTAAGCCAAAAATCCATCTAATTACACCAAAGTGCCTGCATGTCTTCACATTGATAAACTCTTCCATGAAATATAACTCCCCTCCCTGCAGGTGGAGGGGCACAGGGCTTTTGCTTGTGTCTGCTTTGCTTCCTGTGGCTCAGTGTGCTCCTGCGGGGTTTTTCAACTGCATGTTCCCAAAGAGACATGAACTTGTGTTTCTGAGGACAGGGTTTGGCTCACGAAGTTACCACAAGCTTATGTCTCTTTATTGTTTCCGAATAAAACAGACTCTTTGGCTGAGATCCTGCAAAGATTTATGCACATGCTTAATTCTGTACTCTGGGACTAATCTCACTGGTTTCAGCGGGACCACAAGCAATCTGTAAACGTAAGCCATTGCAGCACTTGTTTCTGAAAAATCAGTGTAAACAGAAAATAAATTTAAATGTTTAACTGGTTATGCAGCCTTCTTATTTAAGGGAGGAGGGGAGAAGAAACATTTTCTCTTGATAATATGGAGCTTGAAAATCCTCCTGCAATCAGACATTATTTCAAAACTGGTACTGGGAGATGGTTTTAAATAAATCTCATTGCAAAATAAAGTTGATCATAAAAGTTTCTAGGTCTTAACTCCTCAGTGACTAGTGGTAGAAACCTCAAGAAAAATTGTACTTCTGTGAGGACTATTAACATGCTTTATCATTCAGCCTGGTCCAATTCTACTACCTCCCTCTGTCTTGTCTTGCAGGATCAGATTTTCAGGATCTTGAGAGACAGAAATCTTTTCAGTAATGAAGGATCTGAGAGGGTAATGTGGGATTAGAGAAAGTATGGCATGGCTAGCACTTCTTTCTGCAATATATGCTTCCCTGCCTAGCACATTTTCTCATGATGTCCTCTGTGGCTTGGGTTGCTTTCTGAACACCTCACCCACTCACTGATAAATTAATATGTATTTTCTTTTCTTTTCTGTTAATATTTTCACTTCTTCAATAAGTAATTTCTTCCCTCCCTTAACTAAGTTCCTGTATCCTGCAAAGAGTTAGAGACTGGATTTTAGCAAGAGCAGACAGACCAGTCTTCAGCACGTTAGCGGCCGACCTCACTGAGAGCCTCCTCAGAGGGGGAAGAAAAAGATCTCAGTAGTGGAAAAGAGGCTTAGCTGCAAAGTAAAATTACTGAATAGAAAAATGGTTCCATTCTACCTGAAACCAGGACATTGATCCAAGCTGCATGTGACTGGAAGGCTACACAGGAGTTTTGGAGACCTATACTTGAGTATACTAGAGTTATGCTTCAGAGTGGACATCGAATCATAGCATGGTTTGGGTTGGAAGGGACCTTAAAGTTTACCTAGTTCCAATCTCCCTACCATGGGCGGGGACATCTCCCACTAGACCAGGATACTCATACATAAATGCTGTTGTTTTCTAATTATTTGGGGAGAGGGGGAGAAGAGGGATTTTCATGGTGCAAGTAGGGCAGGTGGTTAAACTGAGATAAAGAGAACTAGAAAGCAAATCATAGCGTCATCTAGGTTGGAAGGGACCTTTAAGATCATTGAGTCCAACCATTAACCTAACACTGCCAAAACCACCACTAAACCATGTCCCTAAGCACCATGTCTACCCATCTTATGTTCCTTTTTGACTGCATCCCTGCTTTTCTCAGCATCACTTCACAGTTTGCCTTTAAAGTCAGAGGGACTAGTAGAGGTGAAGATAGGGGAAGGGAGTTTACCAGTCCAGTAAAAGAGGGTGCTAACCTCAGTCTTGTGTATTAAAGGGCTTCTGCCATGGTGGTATAATCCTTTGCTAAAATAAGCCAAACTCTCTGTTACTTAATTGGGCAAAGCTCCCATTGAGTTGTGCTTGATTAACAACTCTGGAATCTGGCTCTGCGCAATTGTGATGAGAGATGCTTCAGCATTTCAGGCCAGCCCGCCAACGCTGATCTCCCCAGCTGCTGGTTCCCAGAATTTCCCAGCTACTGTTGTTGTGCACTATTTGGGGAGGGAAATTTCTCTTTGAGCAGCTGCAAAACACTGTACTAGGCACACTGAAAGGCAAAGCCGTAGGCTGGCAAGTGGGAATGAGGGTTACGCAAATGGCAGAGCGCAAACCTGTCTACTTCCCAACCCATCTGCAGTGTCATTGCCAAGAAAGAAAGTTTTGGATTTGGCTTCTTTTTTTTTTTTTTTNTTTTTTTTTTTTTTTTAACATGATTGGGTTGCTTCTGTGGTTGCCTTTGAGAATGTGTGCAGTGCAAAGGCCATTGGTATTTGGCATTAGTTAAGTACTTCTATGGGCCTGTCTTGATGGTACCAGAAGGGTTGGTTTTGTTCAGGTTGGTTGGTTTGTTTGTTTGTTTGTTTTTAATGGAGCCAGCAGACCTGATTAGCATATCAAGAAGTTAGAGTTGGAGACCACTGATGCTGTATCACTGGGTTTTGTGGTAAAGTATGGTCTCCTCTAAGTTACAGCAGTATTAGAAAATCACTAGGCTGAATGTACACTTACAGTGGTTGCCTAAAATTGTATTCTTCAGACAGATTGTGAGGTTTCACCTGATGCTCATTGTACATGGCTTTCTAATTGATGCATGCAGTTTGAAAATCTGCATGTCAGACATGTACAGCTACACTGTGCTGTTGCTATGATGTTACCATATGCAGGAGTCACTTTATGCAGAAAATAGGTTGGTTGGTACTGTCCTTTAAAAACAAATACTCTGCTGTACTTGTCTAATGAGCACTGGCCATGTTTTACTACACATAAACTCAAAGAACACTATTCATCCCCTTAAAAAAAAAAAAGTCAAACTGTATAGACTGGAAAAATTAGATAGTGCACAGGCCTGTTGTTAAAACACCTTAGATGTCCTAGTCAGCCTTTGAATTAAAAACAAACAAACAAACAAACAAACAAACAAACAAGAGGCCTGCAGGCTGCCTGGTGTTTAACTAAAGAGGGGCAATTAATGAATTGGGTGTGAAGCTGCACTGTGATTTTTATGAAAGATTATGAAAAGGGTGTTAACCTTAGGGAATCCATAACATTTGGCACAGGGCTTATTGGTTTTAATTTCACATTCTTGGTTCACTTCTTAACTGTGTCATGTACATATAATGGACAGGAGAAACTTCTTGTGTAACACTTTCCTAGTACCTTCACTTCTGCCTAAATATGAAAAGCTTAATCAAGAGAATGTAAACATGTACATTATTTGGTTTCTATTACAGAATTATTAATGATATGGCAGATGTAGTGTTTGCATATTATGCTTGATCATTAAAACCTTGCTGCATATCTCCTTAATGGTAACTCCTTTTACGTTGAGCAATAACGTGACTTGAATGAAGACTTCAGGGTTTAGCAAATGAGGAAGACACAGGCTTGGGATTCAGAAGAGTTGATACGTCTTCAGCTCTTCTGTGTTGATGGTCACGTGCTCCTGTCATGTTCACTATCTGTGCTTAAGAACTGCCTTTTGAGAAGCAAGATCCTCACGCTGGCTGAAATTGCTCTGGGGTCGATATCTTTATCCTTCTTCAGGGAAGGAACCTGGATCCCACCATCCTCTCTATGGACCACAACACATTTCCATTCCTTTTGTTTAAAGACCGTAATTCCCACTGCTTGTTTGTTTGTTCAGCTTTCTCCCAGTCCAGAAAGGTGTAATGACAAGGCATGATAAACATGTATGAGTTGTATGTATAAAAGGCTGGGCACTAATTCTTGGGACAGAAGTAGGTATAAACAAATGGATTTCTATGGCGCACATATCTATTTTATTTGCTAGGTAGAGGGGAGATATCACTAGGGAAATAATGCTGGTTTGGTTTGTTATGAGAAAATAGCTGAGATATTGGCCTAATTTTCTGAATTTCTGGAGTTATATACCATCTGAAGAGTGATTTATTAGAAAAGCAAGGAATATTTTTCCTTTGTCTGAAATCAGTCTCCCCAAATATGCAGCTGTTGTACACACAGAGCCAAAAAGAACAGATGAGGGAAGAAGAAACTGGAGAACATAAGAACATAACATAAAATAGATTATCCCATACCCAGAAACACACATTTCTCACGTGTATGCCTGATACTTAGCTTATGCCAATTTACATTATTGTTCCTGATACTCTGGGTGGATGGAAGCAAGTTTGGGTACACTGAGGGATGGTCTGATCTCATCTCAGATACCTTTATTTTTATATACATACTCCTCTGAAGTTGGTCCCATCTATGAGGCCCTGCAATTTTAAATCAGGTGAAGCAGGATCACCTTAGCACAGAAACTGCTACCACACCTCAAACACTGTGTGGCTCTGCACTGTCTATTTTATAACTTACAACGTCACTTTTGCTGGGATAGTATAAAAAGAAAGGAAGGGACAAGTAAATTACAGCAGTCTGGTGCTCTGTAGCTTTTATGCGGCTGCTATGCCTGGCTGCAAAGGGATTCTTTACTCTGCTGCCTTTCATTTTACAGCATCTACTTTGTGCTCCACCATGCTGCTAAATTTTCAGATGCGTAATTTTGTTATCAATGTTGTTCATGAATTTCAGTTTTAATTGATGGAGACCTTATGTGGGGGAAAAGAGTTTCTGATGTGTCTGTGTGTCGTTGTCATCACTTTTTCCTGGTGCCTTTCTATAGTAAATCTACTCTTACACTTCTGACAGTGCCGTTGTAGCAACTGAGCTCATTGATTATATGTAGATTCACACCAGTCTTTCAAAAAGCAAATACATTTATATTTCCTAGGGAATACTTTAAATTTTTTAAACTTTTACCAGTAGCTGAAATGACTCTAAGCTTTAATAATATTAATGCTATTGTATGTATTGGGGCTTAATCTTTGATACACAAGACATCCCTAACAGCTAATGGTAGCTCTGACTTAAGACATGTCCCTATGTAATTAGTTCCTCTCTTTATGTTTTTAGAGTGGTGGAATAATGGAAAAATATTTAATTAAAGGTATATTTGTGAATCTTCCCTGAGGTTGGTTCATGCATAAAATTTGGAACTGATGTGCTGCTCAGCTAGTAACTTTTCAACAGGGCCCCCTTCAGCAGAGACCTCGTGTTTTGAAGCAATAATTGCCTCTTCCAAACATTTGGCCAGATCAAATCTTGGTGCAGATCAGCACAGCTCCATTGCCTGTAGCAGACTAATGCCACTTCCCATTGCCCGAGGCTTTGACTGACTATTTGCATAAAGGCAACCTTGTCACAAATTAATAGGAAGGTTATACTTGGTTTTATGTGACTTTTTTCTTCTGGCTGAATTTAAACCATTTGGCAACATCTTAAACTGTATGTGGCACTGATTTTTGTTGTTTGATGGTTGTTTTTTTTTTTTTAATACTAAATTCTATTAAGTCTTCTTGAGCTGTGAGAGACATATTACTCTGGTATACTGGAAGAGAGGTAGACACAGAAATGTATGTCATTTCCAAAACTGAAAATAAAAAAACCTGATTTACCTGATTTCCCCTGTTGGAACCTGTGGTATTCCTTAAAAAAAAAAAAAAAAACACAACACAACAAAACAACAAGAAATACATACAAACAAACATCAACCCCCCAAAGCAGAGTACATGGAAAATATAACAACTCAGTAGGAGACATAATACAGACTTGCTTCATGTAGTAATCCCTTTGATTTCTTTTTCTTTCAAGTGTAGTACTACCATTTATAATTCTAGTATTTGTTTGCACGTCTCTAACTATAGTGTTTACTCCCGGGAATTGTTTTGTGATGGCTGATTGCCCCAAATCAAGGATGGCTAGATAACCTTGCCTTTAGCTAAAATAGCTTGATGTTTTTTCAGCAGACAAAATACAATTATTGATAGAATACAAAAATCAACTATTTTTTCTTTACCCAGTAACCTGCAGAGGAAATAAAATGAAATCTGACCTTCTCTAATAGCACAATATTCACAATCTTGTTGAGAAATCTGATTCTTTGGTTGAAATGCATACTAAAAATGCATTTGCTTCTGCTTGTTGTTCCCTACTTACAATGTATTCAGATACCCAGTAGAATAGCATTAACTTGGAGGCTAAAGACCTAATAAAAAGCACAGTTTCCATTTTACTCAATGAAATCTTCACTCAGAATGAAAATTTGGACAGGCTTAAGCAAACATGTTAGTAAATGACAAGTGACACCTGCCAGAGATGTGACTATTGTCATCATTTTGACTTGTATTCCATAATCATTCCCCATGATACCCTATACATATACCAAAGATTGTTCTAAGTATAAAAACATACGTAGAGTCACTGAGGTCATAAAATCCAAATAGAGATTTTGTTGTTGGACCCTTCCCTAATTTCATCAGGTATATATGCTTTCATTGCAGATTTGTTAAATTATTGTATTAGCCCAGTTAATTCTATACTATACAGTATATATACAGTATACTATTGTATATATATAAAAAAAAGACAGTGCTGATACATTGCATAATGCATCTTTCTGTTTGCCTGGGGTTTTGTGCTGCTTTGGTGTCTCACAAGTGTATGAAAAAAGTAGCACCATAATGAGTAAAAGTTATGAAGTCTGATTTCCTATAGGTTTGTGCTTAATATGTGGATTTTCTTGTGTCTAATAAATTAACATAGCAAGTTTTCCTCAGCAGAAGCATCATCTATACATGTACAAATCTCTATCAGACACAGTATTTTTATAACCGCTACAATTCTGTCAAAACTGCATTGAAATTGCCCTGGAAAACTGGAAGTTATTTTGCAAGAGAGACAAATGGATAGAAACACCTGTACAGGCAGTTGTATAAACTGGCTTCCTTAGGAAGGTGGAGTGATAATAAAAACTGACTTGCTAAATTCAAGCTCCTTCAACTGTATGCTGGACTAGATAACCTGCGCCTCCATTTGTCATGGAGGGGAGAAGCGAGAGCAGCCCTATTATTGCCAAATTTGATTTCGTGCAACTCGGAAGTGTTGTTCTACTTCTAGGAGATTTCTGAATGGATTTTATTCTGCAATAGTATCAGCTGGACGGTCATTGATTTGGTTCTGCTTTTTTTTCTTCCCTATTGTGAACATTCCCTATTGTGAAGAGTCCTGGCAGTTTCAAAAAATGTTTCTTTGATAACATTAGCTGAAAGGCTAGGACGAAAATAACCCTCAATCCTTCTCTTCTACCCACCAGTAAAATACAGGGGATTTGAGTTGCTGTGTTTCAATTTTGACTATATACTTTTTTTCAAATTGGTAAACTTTCACTATAGTCAGTGTCCCTCTAGAAATGGAAAATGTAATATTTCATTTTGAAACCTCACAATATACATACCAATGGAATTTTACACATTTAAAAATATTCCACAGCTCAAAAATGTGATCAAAATGCTGCCTTCCTGGGCAGAAGCCTTGTTTCTTTGGATCCATATTTTCCAATGACTGGTGGGGAAGTGTGGATCTATGATAAATAAATAGAAATGCTGGGCTGTTCCAGTATTCAGGCTTTGTCAGCCCCTCCCTGAGGAGTCTTTGTTGGGAAGTCTAAAAAGAAGTGTGTATTCTGGATGGTTTTCCCTTCCCCGCCTTTTCCCTCTTTGTTTTAATTTCTCTTCCTGGAAGGGGAGTATCTGAGGCTCCCAGGAATTAGGGATGTTTGAATAAATGAGAAAGACCGACAGCACTATCTTTTATATCGACGACTATCTGCATGTAACCTAAACTTTCAGAATAGTTATGATCAGCTAAGCTAAACAGATTGCCCGGAGTGGCTATAGGTTGTTTCAAATAGCTCTTTATCCATCACTTTGGTTTAAACATACACTTGAGCAGGTTTTTTTTTTAAAGTGTAGTTGACACTGCAGAAATCAGTTAAAAAAAAAAATAAAACAACACCCAAAAGCGTAGGCATGAAGAAGACGACGACATTTATCAGAAGATAAGGTTACCATAGCTTTCCTTGCACTTCATTTCCTTGTGGCTGGAAAATGCGGTTCTTGACATGGCATGTGTTATCTGAGTAACTGCTGCTGTTGGCAGGAGGGGAGAGCGGGTACCCACCTGCGGCAGAGGGGATACCCATACGTCTGTGCACCAGCGCTATAAGGGTAAAGCTTTCATGCCAAAACCTAAGGCGCTTGACGACGTTACCCAAGTGGGATCTTCTGAGACCAAAAATAGCATTTATATGTGAGATCTACTGTGTTTGCTACTGGTTAGTCAGAAGTTACATTTGAGAAAAGAGCGCACAGTCTAAAAGCAGCTGTTGAAGAGCAAAGAAAAAAGAGAGAGACTTATATTATTCTTGGGCAACCTGGTCTAGTGGGAGGTGTCCCTGCCTATGGCAGGGGGGTTGGAACTCAATGGTCTTCAAGGTCCTTTCCAACCTAAACCATTCTATGATTCTATGATTCTACGATATTAGGTCTTTTCTCCAGGCCCCGTGCTCTCTCTCTGTGTCCTGACAGGACTCCTAAAGGTGAAACTTCCAATGGTGAGGCACCGGCACTGGCAGGAGGTGTGCAGATGTGCTGGCCAGGCCCCGCAGAGGGGTCACCGCTTCTCCCCACTGCCATGGCCCCCACTCCCCCCACAGCTGGGAGCTGCCTGCCAGCTGTGTCTGGAGGGGCTGGGGCTTCTCCTTCTTTTTCTTCCTGTCTCTTTAACGCTACCCTGCTGGTTTTGTCAGCTGAATTTTCCTCCTGCTTGAATTATTCCTGCTATAAAACTGGAAAGCTGTCTCTGAAAATGTTCTGGTTTTAATCTTCATCTTTCTGATTCTGAGTGTCCACTCAGGTAGCTGTTTCTTCTGGTTGCTCTGACTCGTGGCACCTCTGGATCATGCTCCTGCCTCTGCTCCTCAGAGCTGAGGAACAGCCGACAGCCCTTCGGGAACACCCAGGGTACTCTCTGAGACTCGCCAGGATGAATAGTCAGTGTCTGATGCTTGTGATGGCCTCAGGCAACTCTGGTTGCTTCTGGGTTTGAAAGCTGCTTAAAGATGTTTGCAGGAGCCTCTGGGTCCTGCATTAGACAGTAGCTGATCCAGTGCAAAGCTGCCATTAATTCAGACCTGTGGAGCTATGTCTACATGAGGGACTTGAGCAAGCCTGTCTTGCTCAGGGTTACAGGGATTAGTGTTGTCCAACTGGCAGACACCCTGCATAGATGCAGATGAAACTTTTTATGGGAGCAGTTTATTGGTAATAGTTCATTGACAGTGGCAACTGAGAGGGTGGAGGTCACGACAGAAAAGTTGCTTCTCTCTTGCTCCTCCATTAAGTGAAAATTGCTGGTGTGGCAGAGCAGTATTCCTGTATCAGCACGGGGCTGTTTTGGTACTATTTTAGATTCTGTAGATTGCATGCTAGAAGGAGTCATCTGAAGAAGAGTTATCTCAAGTTGACTGTGACAATCAGAGCTGTCCTGATGAATGCTCTGTGCAACACTGCGTCTGGGGGGCTGAGGCTGATCACCTCCACTACCCCACCATGTGCAGAGCCAGTATGACAACTCCACACCACCAGTGTTTTTAGAGGTTTAATGAGGAGCAGTGAACTCTGGAGGATGAGGTACCGCCAAGGTTCTCATCTGGTTGGTTTTGTTTACTCCTAATGCTCGAGTACTGGAGATGAGTATCACCAGGAGCTACTCTGGTTTTCCGCTGCATTCCTGTCTTCTCTGCAGTCCTGTAAGAGCTTTATTCTTCAGCCAGTTCAAAACACTTCTTGATCTCACGTGTGCTAATAGTCCTTAACCGCACACATGCTTTAGCTGTACAGGCTAAAGTATCTGTGTATTGGCTAAATGTGTACCTTTAGATGTACCTGGGCAGCTGGACGAGGAAGGTTCCCCAAAATGGGGATCTTGATGAGAAAAAAAATACAGGAAATTTTAGTGAAGAGGATAGCTAACTATCCTAGTTAATGACCTCTCCAAGAAGCTTATCAAGCAAATACTGAATACTCTTTGAACTTGCCCTTAACACAGGCATTGATATTGGGCTCATCAGTGCTGCAGAATTACAGTATACTTCAGGGAATTGTTTATCACTGTGATCCTCAAAAATAGGATGACTGGAATGTTAGAGGCAAACACCAGGCTTTTTGTCCTGGCATGGGCTGGGTTTTCAAACACTTTTGAGATGATGAAAGCCATGTTTTGTTTTGCTTTATCGATGTTATCCTGCCTGCTATTATCCTTAAGCATCTGGGAAATAATATTGCATTTAGAAGCACTAACTCAGGTTTTTAAATAAAATAAAATGGATTTCCTGCATTTTATTCTGAATTTTTAAATTTTTCATTTCCTCGGGTGAGGTACATCCAAACTGATGTACTTCATGGCTTGCTTTCTAATGTGTCTCCCACCTTGGGGCCTCTTTGGCTGTAGGCTTTTGCAAGTCCTTCACTGACGTGATTTCAATAGACTAAGCACTGAACTTTGAGTTAGATTTTTTAGAACCCAACAACAACTTTATATTCTGTCTCTAACTGAACAGTAGTAGGCAGGATGTTTTACTCTTTTAAATTGCTTTTGTTTTCAAAGAATTTCAGAAGTTAATTCGCTGAATCCTTTGACATCTGGAGTGGAGCACTGCTGTCAGATGATTTGCTGAAGGCAAAAGACTGGCACGCTTGAAGTTCACACATAGGTGTATGAGATACGTTGTTGCTGTACACATGGTGGCTAGACCATTCCAACATGAAACTGGAAGGAAAGAGAGAAACTAATTGCAAGAGGTGGCATCAGGAGAAGCAGTATCCTCCTCTCTGAAAACGGAGAATTTTATGTTCTACCTCCTCCTGTGTGATTAGTCATTTGGAGAACAGCTGTTCACCACGGACTGGGCAGTGTTCCAGCTGTGTGACATTATTGACATGCCCTGATCATCACCCATTTCTGCCTACACTTTTGGCCTACATGCTTGAAATGTTCATTTCGTCAGCTTTTGGGTCAACAGGAGGTTGGAGCCTGTGTGAAAGTGAGATGAGTGTACTTCTCTAACAAACAGGACTTCTCATTTCACATGTCCTTGTTGCAGTTTTCCTCTTTCAGGGGGATTTCAGTTGAATTAGCAAAGCCAACGAGGGGCTCTCTTGACTTGGGGATCAAGTTGCAACACGGAGGTTTTTTTATTTAGCAATCCTGGGCTAAATAATCTTCAGCAGCTAAAATAAGACCCATATCTTTTTTCAAAAAGGTGGGTTTCTGAGTGCTTAAGTTCTGCTGAGTGACTAAAGGAGAGATTCCACAGATAATCTTAACATTTCTGTGTGGTCTCATGAAATTATATCTGTAACCCCTTCCCCCTCCAAGGGGTCAGTACATCATCACGTCTTAGTCGAAGGGTTTTTGGAAGGGTTACAAAAATAACTCCGTTACACTCACTGAAACGTGACTGACTCACTGGGAAATAAAACCTATGCTAGAGAACCATAAAAAACAGATGAGCTATGGGTGTCCCAGATTTTGGATGTGCTTTTTGGTCTCTCTTTGCACTTCAAAAGCATTATGTAATTGTCAGAATGAATCAATGAGTTACGCGTATATGGAGAAAGCTAAAACAGAAAGGTTAGTAGCTTGAGAGCAAAACCGAAAAAAGCAATAATCCTTTTCTTCTTAGTCCCGCAGTAGACATATTTGATGGTGTTCTCTTGTTCTCTTCCTTCTTGTTCCAAGGGAGGGGGGGAGTGTCTCTCTGTCCACAGCGCTGCCCTCCCACAGCCTTGAGCTGGGGCGGGCTCTCCTTTGAGCAGGGGTGCTGTGGTCAGAGCCTGTATGAGCCCCAGGGACCTTGAACCCATGGTGCAGGAGGAACAACTTACAACCTTGCAGGGAGAAATGGTGATAAATGTTCCACTCTGGGTTGTGCTTTCAATGCTCCCTTGAAAAGTAAGGAATAATAAAATAGCAGACAACTGGCATATTTAGGTTCACCTCTTTTTTTAAGTATCTCAGTAGCTGCTTCTGAGAGCTCCAATATCATTTGGACAATCAGTGCTGAGAGAGAGGAGCTTTATATTTCCTTCAGTGTTAAAGGACAAGAGCTACCTGCCTAGCTGGTGCATGTGATTAATTGTCGCTTGTCTGTAGTAGAGGAGTTATGGCCTGCTGGCTTTTCATACTGGCTTGTCTACCTTACCTCTCCTACAAGGCTATGGAAACGAGAGGAGGATATGGTAGAGTTTATCAGTATGATGCTGATATACAGTGAAATACGTGAGTATAAATATATTTCTCATTTTTAAACTGATCTGCATCCACAAATAACCAGATTACAATAAAGCGTGGGTTAAATCTCTTTTTTTTTTTTTTTTCCCAGATAAGGGTAGTCATGAAAAGCAGATCAGTTTCCAAAGCTACTGCTTTGCCAAATACAATATCTTTATATATCCACCAGTGTGGATCCAGCACTGACATCCTAACAGTGATAGAACAAAATCTTTGCCTTTTAATGCCAGTGTTTACTCTTTGTTCCCTCAATAGCTGCTCAAGACATGAGACATTCATCAGGTTTTGTTTAGAAGAATTATTTTCTATATCCTGCCTGTGACATGGGCTGGGGAAAGAGCTTTGTAAAAACAGCGGGGCTGCCATGTTACTGAAAATCTTTATTTTTTTCACATTTCATATAAAATGTATTTAAAATGATTATGTTAAATACATAAAAAAAACCCCTAGTGAGTAGTTATTACTTATTTGAAAATAAAAAGAAGACCCTTCAAAAGAGTCTCATCCTCATTATCATAGGCAATTCTTATATTTGCTGCTTATTTAAGCACAGAAAAGTCATGATTTTTATACTCATTAGGTATCTGGATTATGCCCCAAGAAGTCTAGGAGGTAGTCCTAGCTGTGTTATAACCCTACGACCAGATAACCATGATGATAATCATCATCATCTTTTTATTTGGGGAGGGGGGGGGAAGATAGGAAGATAGGACTGTAGTGAGGAATTTTAACACCAAAGCTGGGATCTCTATCAGGTCTCCCCCACTCCAAAATTTTCTCCTGCACTTCATTTTTACATTATTATTGTTTTCTTCTTCTGGTGTCCTTCTTAGCCTGCTCTCCTGACAGCCCAGCTGGTACTATTCGTAATTGGCAGGCCATTCAGGGCTTAGGCAAAAATAGCTATAAATTAAAACACGACTGACTGACCACTCTCTCCCCTGCCTTGCACCTTCTGTAGATACTCCCATGTGTGGAAAATGAGTGGGGAATGATATCATTTTGATCTAGCAAGGTTTTATGCATGCTTTGCAGGGACATAAAAGAGCACAGAATGTATATAGTTGGTGTTGTATAGACACAGAGTCAATAGTTTGCATTAAGACTCATGTGCTAGTTCTTCCTTTGGTTCATGCTTTCCACTTTTGGTATATTTCATTCATTTTAATTATTTATAATATTAATAATACATCATTCTTCCTTCTAGTCTCTCCCAGAGGGACCCTATCATGAAAGTTAAAAATTAGGTATGTTATTACTGTATCTGCTAAGCATTAAGAGCCTGATTATTCTAGATAGTGATATCTGGAGAGTATACTGATAATTTTAGATAGTGATTCACCTAGATAGTGAATTGCAATTGAAAGAGGGTTGGGGGGTGTCAAGCTATTACAAGCTCTATAACAGCAGCTCTGGAGACCTTAACAGTGATTTAATAATGAAAAAGACTGTAAAAGCAGTAAAAAAAAATAAAATAATCCAAAGCATACAATGGTTCCTACCTGTAACACGGCTGATTAATAAAATACTTTTGAAATGCTAATTATTAAGATGAAAGACTAATAATTAGTCTGTGTAATTATCAACCAACTTTCAGAACTGACCTTACAGCCATTTTCTTTGTTTTGGAAAGGATGATGGGCAGAGGGAGAAGGCTGCCATAGCGATCCACCCATCCTTACTGCACAGACACATACTGTGAGCTGTAAACCCCACAACTGGTACTGTAACTCAGAGAAAGAAAGTCTGACAGGTAAGTGTATTCATATTGAATGAACAGAAGACATGCTTACGTTTGACCTGATCTAAATCGTCTCCTCCTCTGAAAAATGAAAAGTTCTGGGAAATTTTTGGCATGGTTTTGGCATCTGTTTCGTTGACTCTGTGGTGCTTAGACATCTTTACCTAGCTAAAGGGGTGATTCCTTTTCTAGCAGAAGAGTCTGGGTCCAGTGTTCTGGTCTAGCATCTGTAAATGGGGTAGAAGCTCTCCGAAGTCTACATTTTGCTAGCGCTTTTGCACTAATGGCTTGCCTTAGAGCAGGCATCCGATTTCTCTTAAATCCTTTTAGGTCCAGTTGACCCAGGAGAAGGAATTCTTTGCAGGAATTTTCCATTCCTCACGCATCCAAGCACTGTACAAACAAAGTGAAGAACTCAGGCCCTGTGAGTAAATGACTGTGTTTGGTATAAATGTCTTCAGACCTCAGCAACTGCAAGATGTGCAGCCAGACTTGTTTTAATTCTCCCCTCCCCTCTCCCAAGAACTGTTGCTCCGAAAAGAGTTTCTGGGATGAGTTTTGACTAGCTGTTATCAGAGATTTCTGTCTTTACATATACTCTTTTTCATACATGCTTGCTGGCACGTTTGTTATATTCACTGGGTAATTGCTGTTCTGTGCCACACGGAGACCTTGATCTGCCACTGAAGCAACTGCAGTTCCTGTGTTGAAGGTAGAAGCTTCTTTTTGAAGGCTGCCATAAAGCTCCTATTCTTGCAGAACGTAATGGATTTCAAAGCCTTAAGGAAAGCTGTTGGTGGGATCAGGCTGAATATTGCCCTAAGGCACATAGATATCTTTTTAATTTCTTTCTATTTTTTTTTCTTTTTTAATTCATTAATACAGACTAAAGCTTCTAAAGACTTGGAACGTTAGGAATATCCTCGAAGTGGATTTGCTGGCTGGTGTGCAGGATCAAAAATGCATAATAAATTCATTACTGCATGGACCAGCCTCAAAGAACTGAGAATCATAACACGATGCAGAAGTCGATGATGATTTTTTGATTTGTTGTGTAATCTATTTTGAATGCCTGTCAGAGCTCTGCTGTGACTGGTTTTGTTGAGCAGTGCTTAATGCATAGTTGACTGGCTTATCATAAAGTCGAAGGTGTATATAGTCTATGTTTGGGTTATTTTGAATCGAAACCCCATTTTAGCATGTAGTTAGTTTCACACACTTTCTTTGTTGCAGAAGAGGACAGAATTTGAAAATGTGTGCTTTTTACATGGAAAAAGAATTTGTGTGTGTTTGACAGTAATTCTTTTTACTTCTTTGAAGATTGTACTGAGTTTGATAGCGTTATCAGACCGAAACAAAGGGTGAAGAAGGAATAAATATTTTGCAGTGCCCTGTTGTAAAGTTGATGGGTGACTTGTTTTGGGACTTTGCTTCCTTTCACAGTTTCTCATGTGGGGAAAACAGACTTTGGTTCTCCCTAGGTTTGTGTTTGGTGTGCAAGCATGTTGACAAGCACATGTTGACAGGCAGCCGTAATCCAAGCACTTGATAGGGTAAACCAGGATGGAAACTGTACAACCTGGAGAGCTGACACAGAGGAACGAGGGGAGGAATGTGAGAACATGGATGGGCTGGAGGAATCAGAGGGAACTGACTCCCATGTATTCCTCGTTACCACACTCTTCTGCCTTTTCTATATTTTTAATGGTTGCTCTTGGTCCTGGTGAGTCTGCTGTCTTGGCTCCTGTGCTTTTGCTTTTCCTTGCATGCTAGGATGCTTGCTGAAACAAGGTTAAGAGCATGAGAGATGGGGAAAATATGTTCATATTGTTTGGTAGTGGGTGAATACCTGAACCAACTCCAGGTGAACCACCTTCTAGACTCATCAGCCTGCTGCCACACCTGAACTAATTAGCCTCACAGCGATTGTTTTATTTACTGTGAGGAAGTCCCCAGAAGTTGAACAGTCTGCGTAGGAAGAAGAGTTTAAATCATCCAAGTAACCCCTTTCTCATATCCATTTTCTGTTAGTATTATTGTCATTATTCTTTAGCTAATATTGAGAACAAACTGATAATTGTAGCTTTTGTAAGCTGGTAATGCGATCACTTTTTTCTAGGTTAAATGATTTATGATGTTTTACCACAGTCTTAGAAACAGGAAAAGCCAGCCTAAAGACAGAAGACAGATACTAATTAGAGAATGATAGAAATACAAATTTAAAACAGCCACAGTAGGGCAGAGAATTTAAACAAAAGAGCGTCCCTTATATTACAACCTAAGCCTTAATTATATATCCTAGGTCTTCTATTACATCCTAAGTTTAATTGCAGAAAACAGGGGATGGGAAAACTAACCCTTCACAGCCGTATTTGGCAGAAGCTCCGGAATGAGATTGCCATTAGAGGAGAAAGTAGGAAGTGAGCCCTCGTGAGGAGCACCTAAGAGAGATCAGGACACTCTGACTTGGCCAAGGGGAGGTGAGGAGAACCTGTAGCTCCTGCCACCAAGGAACGGGACAGATGTTAAGTTGGTGAGTGCAGGCTGGAGCTGGATGCCCCCTGAAGTAGCTGAGGGAGAAGCCAACTGTTAAGTACGATCTGGTGATGTGGTGTGCTGTTTTATAATGTTTTTTAAAATGTTTAAGTCTATGTTGGAGGTGTGTGTTTGTTATGGGATGGTTTAACAGGCTCCCAAAGTGTCTGTCAGACAGCATGAATGGCATTTTCTTGGGTGTATGTTCAAAGAAATTCTTTTTCGGGGGATTGGTAGCACTGGATGCTGATCTTAGAATGTTTTTGGTAGATTATGATAGGATACAGAATAAAACTCCTGGTTACTTCTCAGTATTCTTAAATAATAGCAAGATTTCTCTACTGTGTGTAGGGACTCTCTCCTGCACGTGGCTTCCCCCTGCAAGCTGTCTCCTGCAGACAGCATCTTTTTGCTTTGTTTCATTTATTCCCACCTTCCCCAAACTGGCCACCAACTGGTGTAGAGGGCTGTGATCAGTCCTGTTAGCTGGGTTTTCGTCCAGGGAATCCTGGCCTTCATCTGTTGTCCCAGTTTGTTTTTCTTTGTCTCTAAATCCACTGGATTGCGTAGCCAGCCTAAATCGAGTCTATTCTTGTGAGTGTGCTTGTTAAGTCTGAATAATGGAAGCACCCCTTCTCCCTCTCAGCTTAGTACAAACAATTAAAAAAAACATAGCCTAGATAATCACGAGAGCTTAGACCCCCACAGTTCATTAACTGAAAGTAGATTCCTCAAAATTTCAAGAGTTAGGGTGGGTTTTCTGGGCTTGGGTTTGTTTGTTGTTTTTTTTTGTGTGTGTGTGTGTCTCTTGAGAGAGAGTTGAGTTTTAATTAAAATATGTGGATTTTTCCTCACAAAGAAAAAGGCACTTATCTAACCATATTTGGTTTGTTTTGAATTCTTGCTTCACGTCATGGGAATCCTATAGAACTTCTGAATAAAATCATTAAGTATTTTGCATATCAATATTTTCTAATTACATTCTTTATACACCTTGGCTGTTTTACCTGAATTTACACGCACAAAAAGAAAATGGATGCTAGTGGGCACTCTATAGTAAATATTTAATACATCTCTGCAGTACCTTAATATGTCAATCCTTAATATTATCATCTTTATCGGTAGAAAATTGTCTTCTATTTTCCCTTTTCTACACATGAAATGACATACAGAGACAATCAAACTTACCTCTTCAAACCCCTCTTAAAAAGCATCAGGGCCCAAGGTCATGCAAGAATGGTAGGTCAGAGTCAGGGGCTAAACTTCACTCTTAGACTTAGACAGCAGACTACACTTCTTTTCTCTCAGCTGAAGTTCCTCAAAGGGGATTTGGAAAACTTCATACCACAAGCAAAAGCTTCCTGTGGATGGTTTCCCTCTGCTGCTTACAATGCAATTTTGGTATGCGCTATTTGTGGTCTCCTTTTTAGCAGCTTGTATGAAGAAATCTGGAAGTTCTCAGCGAGAGAGCAGTTAGTGAAAGACTCACAAAAACAGTGCGGGTGGAAATGGGAGAAGGTCTCTACCTCCATTTTAAGCACTGTGGCTTGTCACGGGCTCCGTTCCCAGCTGACAGAGGCACTAGAGGAGTCTCCATGCAAGTCCATTCCCAACTGAGCTAATGGGGCCGAAGGTTTGCTATCTTTACTCTCAGCTGTCGATCAAGAAAACAGTTTGTCTCCATTGCTGCCGTCTATTCAGGGGCATTCAGAGAGTACAGCTGGATTCTTTACCCATACAGCACTAAAGCTAGGGGTTCAGTTTATTGTAGATAAAGAAAATGATAAATTCTTCTGTGTTTATATTATACAGTTTTCACATCTGTGGTATAAAACGTATCTGCAGCTGTGGTATTGCAAAACCATGTCTATTGTCTTGTATTTGAAAGCTTCTGCTTTTTTGGGGAACACACTGTTTTGCTCTCGGTACAGGATCTCTTTGCTAAAAATACTGGGGTGAAGAGCCACCCACCCCTTGCCTTGTGGAAGGGGTTTAGAGAGCGCTGCTGCTACGTCCTCCTGGACTGGGGAACACAAAGCAAAGTCTGACTGACACCTTTGAGAAACAAGAGCGTGTTTCCACATCTCCCTCCTTTGCATAATCTGTGATATCTGAATTAAGTTTCATGACATATTAACACTTTGAAGCTAAGTTAATATACTGTGTTGTATAATGCATTACGTATGATTTGGGCATCAATTGTGCTGGAGCATCAGCAGCCACAGACTTGAAAATGTCTCTTTCAGTGACAGAAATCCTAAATAATACTGAAACCAAATTCCGTTGGCATAATTTTATTTTGTATTCCTTGTCCCATTACAACATCTCTTACTTGCAAAACCACTCATGTTCGAGCCATCTAGCTTCCTCTTCTCTCCTCCATGTACTTGTCAAAAAGTCCCCATTCCACATCTTTCATATTACAAATATTCCCATGGTACTGCATGGTAATTTTAGTTTGTAACATCAGAAGTGTTAGGATTATGTTAGCTTTGCTGAGCCTGGGTACTACAATGTGAAAAAGAACAATGATGAGCATTAACATTTATAATAATGATGTGCTACAAAGAAGAGTAAAAAACAAAAAGAAAAAATGTGGGGTTTTGTGTTCCTGTATATTTGTATCTCATGCTTCCAAATACAGCTAAGATATAGCTTCTTTTATCAGAAGTTGTCTTGTAAACTATACATTGGTCTGACACTGGATACGGTATATATATAGGCAAATATGCAGTCAGAGGTTTATTGGTCTTAATATAACTCATCTTAAGCCTGATTACTTTGTTTCAAAATTAGACTCTTAGAACATATTAATTATGGACATATCCCCAGACAACATGGCTGTCCATGGGGGATTTCTGCCCTTAACTCTGATTAGCGTTAATAGGAGCTATCCATGTAAACTCCTAGAGGACCAAAAGAGAAATAATGTTTTGCTAGCTATATTTTTCTTTTAGGGTATGGAACAATACCAAAGTGTTTTGGGAGTGGATTGGTAGAGTGGTTGATAGAGAGGAAAGGTTTCAAACCAGCACTGTGGTGGATTCTGGGTCTGATAAAAGCACATTACAGTACTATCCACAACATTGTATACTTTTAAGTTTATATGTAAAGCAATACTCATTTTTGCTTGGTTGGGTGGTTTTGTTGTCATTTTTGTTTTGTAACCTGAATTAGACATTAGGGAATGTCTTTTTTTTTTTTTTTTCTGGAAGCACTGGGCTGAGGAATGCTAGTATTATATAAATAATGTCTACGTGACCTGGTGTTGTATGTACTAATTATGCATTTGTCATGATTCTCCCACCTTGGATTACTCAGGAAAAAATCACCTAATTTGGAATTAGCAACAGGAACAACTTTCAGACAGAGGGGGTGGCTTGTGCTGGAAGCTAGATAAACTTAAAGATTATTGGGCCTGTGTTGACTGAGACTTCTGGGCTCTAGCGTAAGTTAAGCATACAATAATTAAAATAGTTTCTTAGTGATGGAGAATTTCGTGCATCTTTTGACAATTCATCTCAGTAGCTAATTATACTTAAAATGTGCTTTTTATCTCCAGATTGAACTTGCAAATATTGGATTCAGTTGTGTGTCTGCCCACTAATTTAGAGTCTTCTGAAATATCTTCTTCTTGTCTAGTCCCTTAAAGATTATAATCTTCTCTTTGAAGCAAAACACATTTAGTTCAGTGCCTCATTGGAAGGAGCCTTTTTTTTTTCCCCAGACCTAAATCACTCTTGCTGCTCTTCTCTGCACTCTTTCCAAGTTTATTTATTTATTTATTTTTATTTATTTTAATTAAAGGATTGCAATTTCCCAGAGGCTTGCCTGCTTTGTTCACAGAGATGTTATAGTTTGCTTGGCTTCATTCACATTCCTGTCTGCGACCGTCCCTGGCTAAGCAAATGGTACAGTTCTTGGTGCCTGCCCTCACAGAGAGAGGTCTGACACCCTTGATGAACTGATGGAAAGAGCAGGCAGGTGTTATCCAGAACCCAACCTAAAGGTTTTATTGTCTAACACCATTCAGAAACTGTGCCCAGAAATAAAGTAGGATCTATTCCAAATGATCGTGTCTATTCTTAGCAACAGCTAAATCTTATGATCATCATGGTAGACCCGTGTGACGGGAGGGCCCAGTTCCAGGGGTGAAGTGATAAGGCATGCATAATGTGAATGGGGGCCACCTCAAGGAGGAGAAAACATGGCTTTCTGGATATAGAAAGGAAAATAATAAGGCGTAGCATTCCTGCAGTCATTGGAGGGCTAGCGGTACTGTTACCCAAAATAGTCGTAACACAAGAAAAGTAATTCTGTCATTTTCTGTCAGTCTGCTCTCTGCAAAGAATGCAAATGAAACTCAAGGATTAGACAAATGATGATGCTTTCGCCACTGAAGGTGGTGAGTAAGCAAATGGAACTAAATAAGAAAAGTCACGGTCTTTTCACAAGGTAGCTCAGGAGCTGACCGTCCTCGCCCGATTGCTTCTGAGTCCTGCCAGCCCAGCTTCACACAAGGGAGTGGTCTGAAATCTCTTGAATTGGTTTATTCTCTTCCCTCCTGTCTTTCTAGGGTAGTTGAAAATTTCCTTTTTTGTATCATTCTGTTGACAAAAAGGAAGGAAAGCTGGGTGGGTTGTGGGGGTGTGTGCCTCCCCCATCATATGGAAGAGGAAAAAAAAGGAAGAGAAAAAAGTTGACCACAGAGGCGTGGAAAGAAATTCGTTTTGAAAAGATGGTGGTGATGGAAAATAGGAAAAACGTAACTGTGATCCCTCTGTCTGTGGATAATTTCTTTCAAATGGGGTGTGACAAACACTTGTAGTATCTGAAGACAAAGAAAATATACTTCAAGTATTCATTTTGTTCTAGTTGCATATGAAGAATTGTTCAGGAAACTTCTGCTTTCTTAATCTTCTTTGCCACCCCATACTGCTATCACAACACAGACGCCATGGGGCATTAGCCGGATCTTCTGATACCTCTCTGCTAATAGGTTTTGTTACAGCAAATGCATATGTGCATCTTCAGCTTTTACTTCTGGTACAGAAATGACTTAAGCATCTTATTTGGCCCCTGTCTTGTGGTTTTCATTTGGTCCTTATTTAGATAGGTTTCTGTTCCTGATCGAAGTTTTACTTTAGTGAGGGCTGACAAACGGATGGTGCACAAATGCATCTAAGGCCTTGAGTATCTTCTCTACGAATTTGCTGTGCTGTGCGTGTTAGCATATGTTACGGTGAAATACACAGAAGTCAAGCACTGACGCTGCTCTGGAGTAAAAGCCGTAGCAAAAAGCTGTACAACTTTAAAACATCCCATGACGCTTTCTTAAAGGGCGGCTTTTAAGTGTGAGTGGGCTGACCCTTTCCTACTATTTTATTTTTTTTATCTGATGTGTTAAATAAGGTTGAATGTTGCTGCAGGCTGTATTACTGGGGGTATCATCTCAAGAAGTGATCTCTGCAAAGACAGGCCCCAGAATATTGCCTGATTTCCATAATTAGCTCTGGCTATTACGACTAAGTCTCTTAGAAGGGAGAGCGCAACAAATATCCACAGTGTTCAGAAGGTGCATAAAGTCTAACTTCTTTTTTAGTACTTTTTAATAGTTACTGTAACCCGACCAAGCCGGGTGGCGCGTGGTTTGGTTTCTTTTGGTTTGGAGGGGGAGGTGGAAAACCCCCCACGCCATGCTTTAGAACTTCATTAACAAAGAACTTTACTCAAGGAGGGAGATGTTAATAAGTAATGGAACAAAGGCTCTGTTATAGAGATTAAATGTGCATGTGTCTAAGTACAAAGTTCGTGTTGCAAAGTGCAGCTGTTTCTCTGCTGGCAACCCTGCAGCAGCCCCAGAGCCCCGGGTTCAAAGTCTGCCCGCTTTCCTGTGGCAGAGCTGACCGGGGCAAGGTCCGGCCGAAGTTCAGAGTTCGGTGTCTGAAGGCTTCCTGGCTCTGTCTGCCGCCCTATCCGACACGCTCGGGACAAGCAATAGTTGGTTTAAGATTATAAGTACAAGAAACCAAAACCTTCCCGTTCTCTTTTCTGATGTGTCAGATTTCGTTAAAGAAGGAACGTTTTGGAAGGAGTCGCTGAACCGTTTAAAAATAACGTGCTGTAGAATAGAGCAACCGAACCAAACCCCACAGAAGGAACACACTAGGAAAATGATACATGCAGGAAATAGTGCCTGGTTGCGTTCTCCTTCCTCTTGAGATTTATTTAAATGCAGAAAAATGAAGTAAAAGAACTAATTCTCTATATACAAAGAGATCAAACTCAACTTTCTTTTTAAAAAAAGAAAGAAAAAGAAAAAAGCTAGTCCGTATGTTTCCTTTGTGTCATGATAACAGTGTTCCACACCATGGGGGTGAAGAGAACTTAATACGTCTGGATATCCTGCTTTCAAATCCTCCTTTTTCTCCTCCTTCAAAGGCTTTTTACGAAGCTAACCCCAACTTTCTTATTCAGAAGGGCTGCAAACCCTACCTGTGCAGCTTTTTTGATTAGCTGTGGTCACATCAAAGGCTGCTCTACCCATGCACAGATCCTGAGTGAGAGCGGAGACTGATGGCTGAGAGCAAAGGCTGCTCCAAACACCCTTGGAGGAATTTACATTTCGGGCAATGCTGTAGCTGTATTACAGACGGAGAAAAGTTTCCTATCTGTTGCCACATCCTTTCTCAAGGAAAGGATGGTAAGCCATGGGTGGTAAACCGAGTCATCAGGGCTCAGTGCCCACGGCGTGCCACAGATCTGAGCAGACTGCTGTCATCTCACTTCACTGAAAGGAACGTGGATGTTCAGAAAACTTTCTCGGACATCAGAGGTCTGCCCCATTTGTATCACAGCTTCTATTTCTCTGGGTTTAGTAAGCTTAATCATTGAGAGCCACAATTGAAAACAGAATTCAAGGAAGGACTGTAGTAGCCATACGTTCTGGACCAAAATATTTATGTGTTTAGATACGTTGATTTTTTTCCCTTCCTTTCCTTTCATGAGTTCAGCAAACACCAGAGGAGCTTTCCTCTGATGAGTTAGTCCTATCTTTTGGTTATTACCCCAGGTCTAACCTTCCACTTCTGAGTAATGAAGATGAGAAGGTAACAGAGACCAAACAGAAAGCCATGGAGCTACAGTGACCACTCCAGACCACGGCTTGTAAGGGTTGAGATGGGCACATGAGCTACTTATCGCTAAAAAAAAAAAAAAAAATAAGGAAGAGGGGAAAGGCAACCAAGGTAAAAAGATCCAAAATAATGTGTTATAATGGCTGAGCCTTTCCTGGGAGGACGTGGGGAAGGAGAAATAACAGGAACTGCACGTCTGCTGTTCCATTCCTGTCCTGGACTGTGGGAATTTAGGAGCTTTCAGGTTTTTTTCTGTTACTCTTTGCTGTCTCCATGCAACCACCGTAGTGAACAGATCAAGTCACTGAGACAAGTAGTAAGTAGTAACACTGGCAGCGCATATGCATAATTAGTTAATTTGGTCTGCACTGATGCAAATCCCTGATTTACTCATCCCTATGAGTAACAATTTCTGTTGCTCCCACTGCTGAATTTCCACCTGAGTCTGTCTGTCATGTCTTTGGCATGTCTTTGCTAGTCCTGGCGTTGAAATCTTTTGTTTCCTAAAAAACTCTGGCTAGTGCCACTATGCTTCCCAGCGCTGTAGACTACTGAAAACATACAAAAGGTGAGGAGAAGATGATGAAGCAGTCGGTATACAACATGTACATTGCTTACTGCACTGATAGAAGTTCTTCAGATGATATAGCTCTGCTGGGTGGCAACTACTGGTTCGAGTCTTGGCTTGCCTCATCCCAAAAGATGGTCCTGTCAGTCTACTGTGAAGTGAGCTTCTTTCATTCTCTTGGCATTGACCACATTTTATTAATAATATATTTGTAGGAGAAGATAAATGGGAGGAAGGAGAAGAGTCCCCATAGCCCTGTGGTTAGAAAGGTTGCACAGGCTAGGGTGGTAGGCTGAAGTTCAGGTACATAGTCCAAACCAAGCAAAGCAGGAACTTGGACCAGGTTTCAAGGTAGCAACTATACTGGCTGTTGGTTATGCAGAACTCGATGGGTGAATGATTTTATCTCTCCCTCTCTTGCCTTCCCCTCCCCCCACTTTCATGACAGTCCTCTGTGCCCGTGTCACCTGGCTCCAGTTAGCAATGCAAGAAAAATAATTTGCTGCTCAATTTTTTTTTTTTAATCTGGGTATATCTGCTTTTGTTAAAAATCACTTATTTTCTTTCTCAGCAGATAGTTTGAGAATCATCCCACCTGTTGCCTACCTGAACCAAGAACCAGGCCCTGGAGTAGGACTGTGCTGCAACTAGTCGGCTGTAGATCTGCTGGGACCCTAGTACTGAGAGAGACCTAACAGGTAAGTAAAAATCAGTTTATTCAAGGGGCTGAAGCCTTTAGAAGAGAAGAATGCTACTGCTATCTGCCCCTCTCTGAAGAAAAAAAAAAAAAAATCCTAGGAAAAAGGCGTGTGCATGTAGATATGACTTCCAGGTTTTTTTTATCTTGAGCTAATATCTTTCCACTAAGAATCTGTGCCTGTGAGTTGTTTTCTTCTCAGTTTGCATACTCCACAGCCCCTGTTTTCTCATCCCTTCAGGTAAGGCTATCAGAAAAGCCCTTCTTGAGTCTAGCTTCCCTTTTCTCATTCAAATTCAGGTATCTTAAGAAAATAGAGAGGAATTTCCTTTGGCAGGAATACTGGAAGAAAACGATAAAGAATAGTGCAAAATAGGATTGGCACAGCTGTCCTTGAGCTGGGTTTTTTTATTCGTTTCTGATTACTTTTTTGGTTTTGTTCTCCACTTCAGAAATTTTCCTTTCTGCGTGTGTACTGCATTCAGTCTTGTCTGCACTGGAGTGGTGGAGCAACAGTCTGCAGCTGAAGTTTTACTGCTTTATTCTGCTGGTGTAGTTAAGGCAAACCCTCCACCACCTCTTGGTTCCTCCTAATGCAGGCTGTATTATATCAGTAAGATGGTGCTTTTACAGATACTTATCATGCTCTGTAAAGCAAATTGACATCTATTATTTGATGCCATATTTATGCAGTAAAACTGTTCGTGCACAAAGACTTTTAGTAATATAATTACTTAATTTTAAAAATCTTATTTCAGATAAAACAAAAATGTATACTGAGTAAATGTTAAAAGCAGAAGAGATCTCTGGGTAGCCCACTATTTTATACGTTGGTAATAATGAAACTAATACACCTTCACCTAGAGTACTGGACACATTACAAAATTAGGAGGAAAGAGTGAATTAAAATGAAGTTATTTTTATAGGTACACATATATTTGCTATGTAAGGACTTTGACAAACTTCTTCAAAAGAGTTGTTGAAATAGTAATGCTTTTTCCTTCCATTCAGGTTAAATATTTCACTGGAAAGAACCTCAGGTTTTTGCACTTCAGTCCTATAGCATGACCTACTCTACGTAAAATAGTGATTGAAATGTCTCCTTTTCTAAAAAAGAAACAACAAAAAAACAACCCTGAGTAAAATCATCAAATTTGCTTTAAATGTGGTAATTACAGCATAATATTGGTGAAAGGTTCAGATCTTTATTATGAAAGGATCTTGTTCCTTTTGGTATTTCTGTCTGACATGAGATTTCCTATGAAAACAGAGATTTGTACTGCCTCTGTGTTAAGTGGAAGGCTCTGCACGATCTTGTCTGTTGTCAGGATCTGGGCTCTGGTTTGCATTAATTAAGGATGGAGCTGTGTAGTTTATTGTGGAGATGCTGGTTTAAAATTCAGAGTTTAGATTGTGGCAGAAGCTTTTGTTTTACTGGGATCTCAATTTTCAAAAAAATCTCAATAAAATGCCATCTAAGCTGGAAGTAATTTAAATATTTAATGATATTTGGATGGAAAATGAACAAAAGTAGAAATATATTTAAGAGTTACACCAGAATTTATTTCTTGCCAGGGTTTCTTTTAGCTTGTTCTTCCTTTCTGTAAGTCACTCTCGCACTCTGGGTTTGGTCCTTTGTTCCTGCCCTTGTTCCCCAAAGTGCTCCCTGCTTGACTATCAGTGCAGACACGCCGTTTTCATCTGTGGAGAATTTTCTAACTTTTTAGTCATAACTGAAAATTTATGTGCTAAGTTCAATCCAATGAATTACATGACAAATCTGCAGCAATGCAGACGCCATCAGGGAGACGGGGAGACTGGCCGTCTGTCTTGCCAAGTATCTCAGCAATCCCAGGGCAGAATGAGCTTCCTAATGCGCGGCGTATGTGACAATGGGATGTGATGACTTTTTGATATATACGTGTACAAAGTTCCCATTAAAGATTTTGTTTCCGAATGAGAGTTTGACTCAGCAGGGTATATACTGTGCTTTCATATCTGTTAGAGACGGGAGAGGAAAGGGAAAACGTTAGGGCATTTCAGTGCGGTATCGGCCATCCTGGTGGGCGGTGTGAAGATCAAACAGGAGCAAGTGTACTCCTCACAGCTTTTAAGGTGTGTGCCTGCATGTGTAGGGTATGTTACATAATGCAGCTTGAATGATCACTAATTAGCTTTTGCTTATTTACATGAATTGAACTTAGATCTGTATAGCATTTTGAAATATTTGTTCATATTTCAAAACTTTGTGCTATTTTTTTATGCTGAATATATAACACCACCATGTTTTTATTTCCTGGGTTCACAAGAAAACTTGCTTCCTTACAAGCAGATGAATTGTTTATTATTCAGACAAAATAAGAACATACTCTTTGGAAGTGTATTATAGCATGATCTGGTCTGGCTGAGAGACCAGTAGGTACACATTACACAAACAACAGGTGTTCAAATTTATTGCTACAGCTAAAATAGCATTTGCTGAAACATGTATACAAAAATCTGAAAATGCATAAAAGATTTAAAAATGTGTCTGGATTTTTTATTCATATCCCATTTAGATAGCTCATTTTTAAATAATAGTGGAATTGTTTTGGCTTATTTGGTTTCAGTTATTATTGCTGAAGAAGTGGAGACAAGACAAAATAATTGGTTATCTTCAGTTACGTGTTAAGATGTATTTTTTTTTCTTTTTCCAGAAAAAGATCCTTGAATTAAATACAAGCCAATTGATTTTTTCATGGATTTCATTTGAGCCACAAGCTTTAGGTCAATGAGACTTTGATTTCTTTTTCAAAATACCAAATCAATTTATGTGAAGGATGGAGTGCAAGTTTTAATTTTAGTCTCTGTTTTCTATCTTTAACATATTTTCTGAATGGACTCTTGTATTCTGGAGTATTAGTGATGCAGGGCTTGCTTACTCTGACTAGTACCAGTAGTCAGTCACTGGTTATGCATGATTACCATAGTTGAAATGAAACTGGTGGGGGGGAGGGTACATCTTTGGAAAAGAGAAAAAAACCTGGACCAGCTACTTATTAAAGTAGTATCTTCTTACAATAAAATGATGATGGCAAAAAGAGTTTCATTCCTACGTTTCTTCATGTCTCTGTCTTCTGTGGAATTCAGCAGGTGCCTGTGGGTACAGTCAGTGGGTCCAGCTTCTATAATGGGGTGTTGATGTTTTCACAAAACTAAGCAGGTATCAACCCCTGAAACACTACCTGTATGCAAAAAGGATACGCGTATTTAGTTTCATTCCTTCCCTTTGCATATAATAAAGGTAGCTTTCACATAAGGACTATAAAAACAATGTTGCAGTTTAAGCACCTCGTCTCTAATTGTCATTAGATTTCACTTTTCTGTTTTTACGTACCCCTATTTTTCCCTACTTTCCTACTGACTTTCCTGGCAAGGAGCTAATGTAAAGAAGGTGGTTCTGAAAAACCCATGCTGTATTTCTTAAGCATCAGTTCAGTGAATGTTCCTTTGAGCTGCAAAGCCATTCCGATATTCAGGATTTTAGCCAAGGCAACANAAGCCAAGGGACTTTTAATGATCAAGCAGAGATGATAGGACCTTGGCATATGAAAAACCCTGATGTAGTAAATCAAAGCAGGCTGTCTTGAGTGTAGTAATATTTTTATGCTAATAAATTAGTGTCATAAGTGATTTGTCAATAAGATGTAGAATATGCTATGAAGGAAGTCAGACAATATTTTTCTTTTATGTAGAAAAACAGGGTGAGGTCATAGCAAAATCCTCAACATGATTTTTTTTCTAAGAAAGATGGTGGTGGTCTGACCCACTGCACAATATTTGCATATTCAAATTCTTATGTGCCTAAGATACCTTATATACCCAAGATGGATTTAACCATTTAGAAGAGTTTAATGAGAACTGTTATGGTAAGAAGCTGCACTGCTGTTGTGGAGAACACTCCCGTCCAAATATGTAGAGCACTTTTGAAGCAGTGGCTGCAAAACTTGATTAAGCAGAGCTGTACGTGTGGGTAGGGAGAAGCTCATGGCCCATTCTACCTTTCCTCTTGCAGAGATGTACCTCACAGCTGCTACTTTCAACAAGAACTGCATGCCCACCTAATAGAGACAGTAATATCTGTCCATCACCATTCCCTCACCAAACCATGCCTGTGTATCTCACCGACACAAACTCTCCAAACTCTCACGCTAATGTAGTGCAGACAAGAACTCTTGGCCCACAGCCATGCACAAAGCAGATGTGCTATTTAAAGGGATGCGAGGCATCAGTCCTGAGGAACCACGACAGGAAGGAAATTGAAAACAGGCCTATGACTGTATTGGGACCAGTACTGTTTAAGATTTCATCAATGACATAGACAGTGGCACTGAGCGCGCCCTCAGCAAGTTTGCAGACAACACCAATCTGAATGGTGCGGCTGACACGCCAGAGGGACAGGATGCCATCCAGAAGGACCTGAGCAAGCTCAAGAAGTGGGCCTGTGTGAACCTCGTGAGGTTCTGCACCTGGGTCAGGGCAATCCCCGGTATCAATACAGGTTGGGTGATGAAGGGATTGAGAGCAGCCCGGCTGAGAAGGACTTGAGGGTACTGGCGGATGAAAAGCTGGACATAAGCCAACAATGTGTTCTCACAGCCCAGAAAGCCAACCGCATCCTGGACTGCATCGAAAGAAGCATGGCCAACAGTCGAGGGAGGTGATTCTGCCCCTCTACTCTGCTCTCGTGAGACCCCACCTGCAGTACTGCGTCCAGCTCTGGAGCCACCAACATAAGAAGACCTGTTGGATCAAGTCCAGAGGAGGGCCACAAAGATGATCAGAGGGCTGGAGCACTTATCCTATGAGGACAGGCTGAGAGAGCTGGGGTTTTTCAGCCTGGAGAAGAGAAGGCTCCGGGGAGACCTTATTGCGGCCTTCCAGTACTTAAAGGGGGCCTACAGGAAAGATGGGGACCAACTTTTTAGCAGGGCCTGATGAGATAGGACAAGGCGTAATGGTTTTAAACTCAAAGAGGGTAGATTCAGACTAGATATAAGGAAGACATTTTTTACAATGAGGATGGTGAAGCAATGGAACAGGTTGCCCAGAGAGGTGGTAGTTGCCCCGTCCCTGGAAATATTCAAGGTCAGGTTGGACAGGGCTCTGAGCAACCTGATCTAGTTGAAGATGTCCCTGTTCCTTGCACAGGGGGGTTGGACTAGATGACCTTTAAAGGTCCCTTCCAACCCAAACTATCCTATGATGGGGCACTGAAAGGTTCAGGCCAGTCCTGTATACTCTGCTGCTGGGCTGGTTGCACCTGGCAGTGAGCGGCTACTGCATCCCTCACCCCCATCTGTGCATCGAGGCAGTAGTCCTTCATGCTGATCGTTATTTCAGTCATCAAAAAAAGCCATCCTTCCAGCTATACTGTCACTTATTCTCCTGCACACTAACCCTTCCAACTCCAGTCACAGCTAATTCCTTCTTCGTTTGCCTTAGATTTACTTTTTCATCTGTAGTCAGTTCACTTCCGTACTTGAAACGTGTGAATCTAGAAAACAGATGGAGCAGCTACTCTTCCCCCTGAACCTGGTGCAGTCCAACACACAGAGACACGTTTCCTTTTCAAACAACTTTTATGTTCCAAATCCATTTTGTCCCAAAAAGAGTCTGCTGTTTTCCTTGAGACAATTGCCCTTGTAAGGACTCATGGGAGTTACTGTGTCCCTGAGTGTGTAAAGCCTTCATTTCTCCTAGTCCTTGGACAAACTGTACAAGGATGGAGAGCTGCCCTCTCTTGTGTGCTAGTAGTCCAGCAGAGTAAAGGCCTCTGACTTGCCAGGTTGGAGGTATTGGTCCAAGGTAAAGAAAACTTTTCATTGGGGAAATCCAAGGGGCCAGGGTTTATTCTTTATCTTTTGATCTTTATTTTTCACGCCAGGTCCTATTGCATACAACCTTGCTCCGCTGCCGCTTCATGCATACAAAATTACAAGTGGAAGTCCAGTCTGACCATTTGGCACCGCTCTCTGCAGTGATACTAAGAAAAAGCCTTAAGAAGGTCAAAAGTTTATCAAAACTCTAAAGATTCATACTAGTGCAACTTTGATCTGTTTGTTTTAATTCATTCCTGCTCTTAACAGATTTGGAAGTTGCATGTTAGCACCCAATTTAAAAGTGGTATGTAGCTGTAATGCCTCTAGAACAGCAGCAGAAACGGTAGCCTTCTATTAATCTAACAGGTATGACACTGAGATAAGTGTTTCCATCTCTCTCAACACCCAAAAAATTTGGAAGGGCCGAAGGCTGGCTTATTTGCCATACTTTTCATGGAAAAATTTTCTGTGGCTGCAATTATCTTGATGTAACAAGATAGTCTTCTATTAGCCCTTGTTTTACTACTCATTTGGATATTCTTGTAGATATGTTTAAGGTATGTGACTATTAATCTCTCTTATGCCAAGAGGTTTTTAAGCTTTTCCCCCTCACTTTCAGGTCTTCAGTACCTCTTCTGAAAATCACAAGCGTCAAAGAGGATCATGTTTAACCCAGAATCTATTGTAAGACTAATTGTAATTGCGATGAGGAATTAGAGATTTTTATATGCGCTCACCCCCAGCAAGAGTATGTCCGCTATAGCTGGCTGTTGGGTTTGTGAGAAACTAGGGGGAATTCTCTCTGCTTGAAGCCGTGCCTGGCAGCCAATGCAGACCGCGTGTCTCCCAGCACTGGGCTGTAGATGGTTGTCCCATTCGCAGCATGATGAAAGCAAATACATACTGCATGTACCGTTCACACAGATATACCAACTGCCTTATCTTCACGTTATCCTCTGTGTTGCTAATCTGGGATAAGACCCTCTGAAGCAGTGAATCAGGGTCACTGCAGTTTGAACCTGTTTTTAAGGGGTTAGCCAGAGCACGTCAGCCAGTGACTCTGAGGCAGAACCCAAGCATGTCCTTTCGTACGTCGTACTGTACATTTTCAGAGCCACCTCTGCATTGTGCCCTGTGGTTGTAATTTCTTCTTGTGGGTTTCTAATTTCAGCCTTTGATTCCTGGGCAGATGCTTATTCCTATCTCTGGCTGCTGACCCTTGGTTTGACTTTCTGGTTCCTGATTTTTGGCCATGAACATTCGGCTCCTTTCCCAGTTCTGGACACGGGCCCTAACCTTTGGGCTGAATAGCCCATGCTCTAGTCTGTAATCCTAGAGGGCCACCGGGTCATCTGTAGTAGACTGTACTCTAATTTATTCAATAACAAATGAAATCTAGCAGATAAGTTATTTTTTTATGACAACTGCAGCTATTTATTTGTAACCTGGTCTTCCATTGGTGTTTCGCTAGATTGCTAAATGTGAACTTCTCCTTTCCATTAATTATCATACTGTGCTTGATGGCCATTCTTTCTTTGGGGAGAATACAGTCATACCTCAGCCAGTGGAGTGGGTGAACAGAACTGTTAACATATATACAAATTTCAAATTGGTGGCTACTAGTCCAATAAATTACACCAGAAAAGGCAATAGTGTCATATTATTATGAATTTCCATTTCATTTTTATATGAAATATTACAAACATTATTGATATACTGTACACATGGTCTGCTTTTTCTTCTGGGAGTTCATAATGTCATTCCATCACACATGACAGAAGAGGGTAAACATACACTCAAATGTAGTCACTCAGACCTGTTATAGTCTCGTGACTGAAACTTGATGAAAATATGAGATACAAAGTTGATAAAGTATGAAGGAAAATTTCCAGATGAACGAGGAAGAACTGAAGCTTATAATGTGTGTTAATGTTCAGGTGGAAGAAGGGTCAGGTTGCTTTGGCAGGAGAATTAATGGAGAACGAATACAAAGTTGAGTTGTAAAATGAACTTAAGTTAATACTTAATCAGCTACAGGTAATACAGAATGGGCAGTAATATGCATCTGAGTGAAAATAAAACTGCTTTTATACATACTATATATGTTACATTGTTTATACCCAAAGATTGTGTAACATAGACATTTATATACACATGCTGAACAGAAAGTAAAAATCATAAGATCTGGGTGGATTTCATTTAATTTTGCTCAACTGCAATTCAGGGATAAAAATCTCTGTGTTGATGCAATGTTTTTGCTTTGTAATATTTTGATGGAGATAGGTATCAAAAATCAAAGTAATATACAATCCATCTGTTCTGCTTCTATGTCAAAATATGTGACAGTTGTCAATGTAGGAAAAGTGTACTTATTTGCTTTAGCCTAAAAGCAAATTATAGTCTGCCGTTCACCACTGTTTCATAGAAATGTGAAGCTTCCTTATTTTCAGAGCTTAAATCAAGACCTATCAATATGGAGACACTTAGATTAGCTTTTTTATTAAATTATACAAGCATGCTTGCTAAACCCATCCCCTTCTGCCCTTTGACAAGAGGAACTGTCCTTTACTAGAGTAATTTTCGTGCAAATATATATTTTTTTTTCCGAAGCAGGCTCGCTCAAATAAGGGACAGCAGGATGTTTGTGGAATTCAGCCTGCAGTGACTCACTGAGACTCTCCTTTGCTTAGTATAAGTGAAGAGGATGGTGGAAGAAGCAAGTTTAGTGTATTGCTTTGGTGTGTTTCTTCCAAATCAGTCATGTATATTAATATGATTTTACATACTTTTGTTAAACTATCAATTCAGAGAAAGAAATCCGGTGAAATAAAACAAGTGACTTCTTCAATTAGTTGTTAAGTTAAAATCTGTTAGTATAAAAAGCTAGAGCAGCACAGTAGGGCACAGCTTTTATCTAAACTGAGAATTTACATGGTGTGAAGATCTCCAATGGAACTGCCTGTGAACTCGTGTGACATTTACCATGTGTAATGACATCCGTGGTTCGGGGTTTGTTTTTTTTTCCAAATGGATTAAAAATGGAAAGTACTTCCAGTACTTCTTGGTAAGTACCAAGAAGTCAGATCCCTTGGTAGCACAGACATCCTTGCTTCATTACAGACAGGTAGTTTCCATTATTCATATTGGGTAGCATTTCATTTAAAGTCCCACCGTTACTTAAAAAGCAAGATATTAATGAGAAATGTTACTGGAGCGCTGTCTTTTAATTTGATATTGTTCGATCCAGCTGTTTTAAAATTTCAAAGAATAAAGCTTCCATTACCTTACATCAGAGAAGATTTTTATAGGCAAGAGCATCTCATTCTTGCCTAGTTTCCCTTGACAGCCAATTGCCTTTCTTAAATCTTCACCATTTACTTCTAGGTTAATTCTCCTGCTTCACTTTAAATAACTTCTGTGATTCCTTGATATTCATACCTTACAGTTAGTTATATAGAGATATTTTTCATACTACCCCCATCCACTTAGCTGGTGAGTAGCCAAGTAATACATACTTAGCGCTTTTAATTTTACCTCATAAATCAATCATTGTAGCTCCAAAATCAGTCACATTTTTTTCTCAAACCATCATTCAATACAAAGAGTCCATTATGCATGTCTGTGAATAACATATTAATTGTGTGGTTTAAGTTCATAAACAGTGTTACACAACTAACTTCATAAAATTGCTCACTTTGAAAACTATACAATTACGATTTCTGTAATAGTAGCTACAAGATGACAGCATTAAGCCAAGCACTGTCGCTCTGAATTGTCACCAGTAAAGCTGAGGCCTCTTAAATGTGCAATTATGACAGAGCAAAAGTGTATTTCTTGTAACGGATTTATTCTTTTAAGTACTTTTTCAAAGGTTTTCACCTTGTTTTGCATTGCCATGCACTAATGGTGTAAGGCAAGACTACTTCAGTGAATGGCCTTATTAGTATAAAGAAACAACACTAAAGATTTTTTTAAAACCAGATTAAAAAAGAAATCTTTTTCATTGTGCTGTATTCTCTATCAGGTTGTTTAAAAAAAAAAAAAAGAAGAAAATAAAAATTAGTTCCCTGCTGATTTTGCTCTTTTGCTTTTGGCAAATACTGTTCATTTTCTCTTGGGATGGAGACAGAGACAGAATGAATAGCAGGAGAAGAAAAGACAAGAGAAGAAAAGACAAACCAAAATGAAAAGGAAAAAATAGTATATGTTGATAATTATTTCTTTCAAATTAGAAGACTAAAGTGAGATCCAGATTCCATTGGCTAGATAGAGTGCTAATGTCTCTAATGAAGGTATTCTTGGTATATTACAGCGTGCTTAAAATAGGCAGAGGAAGAGTTGAAAAAGGCATTGCCCTACATTCAGATCTGGGAAACTGAGGTGCAAAACTGAGATGAAGCGATTTGTCCAGTATTACAGAAGTCGGTAGGAGAATCAGGAGGGTAAGCTCCTGCCTTCCAGTTGAAGCTGATCTACAAGACTGTATTTATTCTATAATCTGGTTTTATGCTCTTATCTGTTTAATCTTCCCCTCATACCAATTTTTATAAGTATGTCTCCACAGAGAACTCCAGCATAAGAAATGTTTCTGCAGATGAACCCTGAGGTTTTATAGTAACACTGTATAATCATTACGTGGGAGGTACTCGGAGTTAAAATGGTGCAAATTACCATTAGAAGTGAATCATTTCAGCGCAGGGAAGTAAGGTTAGCTATCAGCTTACTGCCGCCTTTCCATCCTTCACCGTCAACAGCAGTGGCTCCTACGGCCTTACGTAACATTACATATGTTTCGCCAGATTGCCGGCTGGGGAATGGGGGGGGGCACACAACAAACACCCCCCTTCTGCTGTGATTGGGGGGGGGAATCCTGAGGAGTCCCGCTTGGGATTTTCCTGTGTTGCTTTCTGGGCACGTGAAACGTGTGTCTGGGCTCTGTGCCACCATGGATGGAGGGATGCGGTTGTGGGCAAAGCCCCCGGGAGGGAGGAGATACTCCGTGGGGAGCAGCCCCGGGCTGTGCTCCCCTCTTTCTCGGGGGTGCTGCTAAGGAAAGGCTGTGTGCTGGCTCCTTCCTTAGCTCGCCCCATGCCTCTCCTGGCCAGTTTTCCCTGTTATTCCTCTCTGAATAAAGGGGATGGGTTCGCTCTGCCCTCCTGTCCCCTGGGTACCCACACACAAGGGCTGCGTGGTCAAAACCCGTGTCTCACAGCCATCCTTAACCTGTGCTGCGTGAAAATAAACTGGGGGGAAGTTATCCCGTGGCTTATAGCCATGGTATGGAAACACACTAAAATGAAAGCCCAAGCATGGTATTAATGGATTTGGTACCCTACTACACAAAGCAAATCACAGGCACTAGCTGTTTAGTGCAGTGTACCAGATATTTCACAGGTTATTTGTTTAAACCGAAGATTCTCCCTCTGCCTAATTGAACCGTATGTGAAACTCCAAATCTGCTACAGTTCCAGATTTATAAAAGCGCATTATATAGAATATAGGCCTATTAATTTTACAGTCTAATTTCTGATTAGATTTTACAGCACCTCTGATGAACTGCATAGATTTTACCCATTAAAAATGATGACAATTCAGTTCTGTCATTTTAAGTGGAATTAAAGCCAGTATTGCCAAGTATGATAATAACCTATGAAAAAATGAACCAACAGTTATAAAAAAATTAAAAAAAAATATATAAATCCCAGCACCATGTTATTTCTGTAAAGGCAAAGTTCACTTGCCAGGACAGTGGGACTAACTCTTACCTGTTAGTGCAGTCAAGAGCCTGTGGGTCTGACAGGGGAAGTCAACAGAAATTCTCCATTCAGGCTGAGCAGGTTAAGTAACGTTTTCTAGCACAGCTGTGTTACACGTCTGTTGGCAATTAAAGCAGCCTGCTAGAGCTGGTTAAGGAAAAGTTTAAACTGTTTTCTATCACAAAATAGTTGTGTTAAAAATTAAAATCTCTACAATGTCTATGCCTTGCTTTAGAGGCAACTAAAAAAGCGGGGGTTTTTTTAAGAGGAAAAAAAATCAAACATTGAAACAGCCTGTTCTTGACCTTTTTTTTTTGATGCGAACTTAAATATACACCCCTAAAACCAAAAATGGAAGTGTTGAAATATGAAAAGAAATTTCCATTTTCTTTACTGTCAATTTTAAAATTGGGGAAGGGGCTTAGTCTGATTTGAAACAAAGCCAGATTCTGCAAACAGACATAAAATGACATTCCCACGTGTGACATGACTTTCCATTTGCGTTTGTAGATGCAAGGTGTATTTTTTTAGCTCTTACTTGCTACAGTAATCCTGTTGACTTCGCTTGAAAAGAATGGCACGTTTCCCACTAACTTTATTAGTGACAGGATTGGGCCTTGATGCAATACCTCATGTCACAGCAGCAAAACTTGTTGCCAATAGACTGTCTCAAGGGAGGAGATTTCCAGTAACTGCTCCCTGAGAACTATTCTAAAAATGCATCTTTTTTTTTTCTGTCCAGCCATCGGGATAATGATATACTCCATCCCTAAAGAGAGGGGCGCTGACTGAGCTGCGTTGATGGCACCAGAGGTCCCTGCTGGCTTGTTCGCTAAACAGAACTGGCAACTGACTCTGAAGATAAAAGTTCTTGACGTTTTTCCAAGCTGGTGGAATGGAGCTGAGTGACACTTAGAAATGAATAGAGGAGGGAATAGTATGATCTTGAATGACAGAGGAGCTTTCATGAAAGACTTTCTTGGGGAGACGTGGGATGTACTGTTCCAGGCTTGAGTCTAGGGGATTTGTTGACAGTTGGATAATGCGCATGTTTGCTACCACTAGTAGGACATGTAGAGGAAAACAAAGGGAAAAATTCCAAATGAATTCTTTATTCCCACTTAAACAGTTAAAACCAAAATCCAGCGATATGTCTCTTTCTTCCCTATAATTGACTCTCTACAAATTGCCAATCTTTTCAGATATCTGTTAGAAGAACGTTCTCTCTCCTGACAAGGAAATGTACTTCATGCAAAACATTTGTCATTTGTCTGTTATTATAATTCAAGATCCTATCCTTCATTCTCTCACTTGTTTAAGCAAACAGTAATAGTACTTTTAACCTGAGACTTCAAAGGTAAAAATATCGTGAAGAGGTCCCCATTCTTTTTCTTCTCGTCTCTGATCTCAGCTAAAGCCTTTGAACATCAAAGCAGCTCAAAGTTTGGGGCAAGTTCTTAAAGATCAGGTTACTAGAAAGAAATTCACTGAATTTCCATGTTCATATTCAACATGGACCAGAGCAAATATTAATATTGAAGAGTAGTTTAATTTAATCACTTACAACAATTAAAACATGTTGCTGCTTAATCTTTTTGCTCGATACAATGAAGCTCACTCATTCCATTGTGTTGCTGTGAAAAATCATTGACTTGTGTCAGTCAGAAATTGCTTGAAAAAATTTCAAACCTAGGAACTACAAAGCAATTAGAAATGTAAAATAAATTCCCCAAACAAAGAATGTTGCCATTTTAATTACAGTATCATCACACTGTCATGTAAAAGGTTAACACTTAAAAAATGAATCTTGTACCCTCAATCTATTACCTCTAAGCAATTCTCATTTTCACATTAATTTTTGTAGGCTGTCATCTAAATTAAATACTTTTCAGCTCTGTCAGTTTATCTCTCTATGTATTCTCATTACAGCAGTCACTAGAGTCAAAGTATTTTAATCTTCAGTATAATCCCTGTAGGACCATATTCTTAGCTACAACTTTAGGGGTTCTACAACTGGCCTTTTTCTTTTAAACAGCAGCCCTCCTTTGCGCAGCAACTCTTGCCCTTGTAAGGACTTTCTGTAAACAAGTTTTGCAGTCTGTTTTGAAATTACCTTCATTGTCAGTGGCTAGATAGTCATAAATCCTCCCTTTCCCCATTACTCACTTTCTAATTTCTGTGTTCTCAGGAAAGCTTCTAATAACGTTATTCTGGTAGGTGTAATTTCTCGTCATTCAAAAGCCAAATCCTGGGGACAAAACTCTTAACATTTCCCTTTCTCTTTCTTTTTTTTTTTTTCTTTTTTTAAGTGATAGAAACATATTTGCATCAAGTAATCACAGAATCACAGAATCACAGAATTTTCAGAGTTGGAAGGGACCTCTAGAGATCATCTAGTCCAACTCCCCTGCCAAAGCAGGGTTGCCTAGAGCACATTACTCAGGACTGCATCCAGGCGGGTCTTGAAAATCTCCAGAGAAGGGGACTCCACAACCTCCCTGGGCAGCCTGTTCCAGTAATAAAACACATTAATCCTAAAGGTAGATCCCTCCTCAGATCAGCGCAACCATACCTGAGTGCGCAAACCTGAGCGACCACAAGAATCGGTAATCAACCCTCCAGCAGAAACGCGTGCCATCAGGGAGGCCAGTAAGGTGGGCTAGCGACTCTGCCACGCGACCCTCTGCCCTTCTGACTTAGGTTATGCTATGTTTTGTTATGGACAGTTTTCACTGGCTTCAGTAGCAGCACCCAAGAAGTAAGGTACTTGTTTGAATAAGGTTGCCTGAAAAAACGGGCTGCTAACACTACTGTTCTTTGCTTGCCGGCGTGGGCGTTTGGCTTTTTTATTATTCTTATATTAGTTGATAGTAAAGAGTGGTTAGTTCGGATCCTTACAAATGACTACAAGGACCAAAATAAAATTAAACAGCTTCTTAATCCTTGGCAGCTGACAGACAAAACACCTTCGCAAGCCAGAGCTCCTCAGAAAACAATGCAAATCTGGTGCAGCTTGTGGCACAGTCAGACCATCGCCAGGTGGAGCGGTCCAGACCGCCTCTGTCAGTCACAGTCCTCTGATCAACCTGGCGGAAGGGCGACCGCATGTGAGGGTTTCCTTCAGAAGAAAATTAGATTTTGCAAAGAAATGGTGCGCATACCTAGGTTACATTTCAATATGTGGGATCTAGCCAGAGTGCACAAGCACCTGGATTCAGGAGCTGAAAAGAGCTTCTGAATCTGCCCGTTGGGATACGCCAACTCCTTCTGAAAAATATGCAGGATACGAGCAGAAAGCCATCACCCAGTGTCCATGCAATAGCTTTAAGAACATGAGTAGAGGCTACGTGGGTTTACAACTCATTTTTTCTGAAGTCAGTGATAAAACTTCTGTTAACTTAACTTGGTAGGATCAGCCCCCTGACGAGTATCTCTTAGTAATAACTCAAAGTTCATGAAAAACTTGATAGGCCAAGAGCAGTAACAGCTTAAATAGACTTTGTGGTGTATTAGCCACTGTGAGAGAACAGCAGGTATGAAACATGCATTAGTCTGTACAATACATTGCCCTGGAAACAGAACTTGCTATACAAGATGAAATTTGATAATCGGTCTCATCGGCGGATCAACAAGCTGGGCATTAAAATAATCTAGTCCAGGGAACATAAAAGCATGAATGAGCAATAAGCAAAGCACATTTATTTCAACTAATAATAGGAAGCCTTAATCTTTTGACTGCAATACTGAAAGAAGAGCTTGCAATCAAAAACCACATAAGGTTTTTAACCACTGAACCTGGGTTGAATTTTAAAGATGGGTTAGAAGTTCAAGTGGGTTTGGGTTGATGGCAAGAGCCAGCCATGAGCAGCTCAGTTTTGTCTGATTTTAACTGAAGAAAAATGATGCTCGCAGAGGCTTTTATAGTCACCAGCCTGTCAATATGGTAATAGCATAGTTCGAAATTGCTGGTTTGGTTGACAAATAGATCCGTGTCTTGTCGGCATAGAAATGAAACCCAGCATCATGCCAATGAACAACCCCGCGCACAGGCGGCTTTGGATTGCTGAGTAAGAACGGGGCCAAAATGGAACCCTACAGAGCACGAGAAATAAATGCTGTAGGAGAAGGACACAAATTACCCTTGAAAATATAATGCAGGTAACTGTTGGATAAATACAATTTAAGCCAATTTAGAACTGTGCCAAACAGGAAGATAAAGTCCCTCAGGCATTCAAGAAGAACATTAAGATCTAGCAAAATGAGACAAGCTGGAGAATGAGAACCTGTCTTGAGGAGAAGGTTACATCTCATTGCTGTGTAGCTGAAAATTTTATATAGTTAAAAGCCCACCCAAATTACAGAATTTGATTCCACACTCACTGAAGCCAATAGCAAATCTTTCGCGTATTTTGGTGATGCCAGACTATGGGATGTAAAATAAGGTACTAATTCATAGAGGGATCTTATGCTTTGTGCTGTGTATCAAAATAGCTCTTTTTTCAATATAACAAACAGCATTTGTGCATGGTGTTGCATCTCTTGCTTTCTTTTGGATTCCAGTAACTAAATAATGCTTATTGTTACTATTTTTCATTTAACCCCAGAAGAGACAAGAAACAGACAATTAATCATAATAATTGGGTGAAACGCTCTGCAACTCTGATTTTTATCAATTTTTAAGAACGTGAGAAAACATTCAACAGGTTACTTTTTATCTTCCAGTTTATGGCTTTTCTTTCTACCAGCAACATTCTAGCAGGATTGGAAAATGCTGATGAAAAAGTTCACTGATATTTCAACTCTCAGTGAAGAGATAGGTGAAAGAAGGAAGGAAAACGTGTAAGCAAGAGAATAGCTGTACACTAGGAGGAAAGGCTGAATATCCTCCTCTTTTGCATGGTCCAGCATACAATTTACCCCACAATTTTAAAAAAAAAATAGATTTTTTTTTTATGTGAAGGTGGGAATTGAGAAAAAGCTGATGAGTCAGAAAACAGAATTACATGTCTTCATGTCGTGATTTACACTGGGTTTTACTCATAAATCCGAGTACAGCTTATTACTGGAATCACAGTAGATCTCTGATACTGGGAAAGAGAACTTCAGTAGAGAATAGTGCAAGTCCTAACACAGTAAATTGTTTCTGCCTTTTCTTTTTCTTTATAGAAGGGAAATGAACAAAATCTATTTACAGTTGAAGGAATAACTCTTGAAAACACATGAAACTATTTGTTTCAAAAAGCCAAGAATTCATCTGAATTGTTGCTTCATTTATTACCTTTCTTTAAGCATCCATATGAGTAACATCAGTCAGATAGCATGAGGAGAATACTACAAATAACTAGTACATAAAGTGACTTTGGAAAGTTGAAGAAATATTCAGGGACTTAATTAATTTAAATTGTGTCCACCTGGCAAATTTAACTGCTTATTAATTATTTGTTAAATAATTGTGAATAGTGATCACTTTTTCAAGAGTTTAAATCTGCTCTAGACAAACCACACACACGCACAGACTTTTTGGTTTTTTAAACTTATTTTTTCAAGTAACCTTTTTTGTACATTTCTGTTAGTAGACAATGCTCAGAGCCAGTAAAATATTTAAGAGTTATTAGGGATACAGAATGTAATATATTTTAGAAGATACCTGTAAAGAGCTGTGTGAGTCTTTACCCTTCTATTAAGAAAGTTAGCTACAGTGTTAAAGAACTGATGTATCAAGAGTTTCAATATCATTTACATTAAAGAAGGGATTTTAGGGAATGGAGTAATTTTAAATAGAGTTTGTCAGAAAAACATGGATCCATTTGTATTTTGTATGAGAAGAGTATTCTGCTTGGACAAAGTAACAACAACAATAAAAAAGTAGGCCCACCATCAAGTTAGTCAAAATTCAACACGAAAATATTTAAAGGATTTCTTTGCCCTGCTGCTTGGCCATCTGATTCCTCAGATGGGAGAGGAAGCAAGAAGCAGGAATCCCTAGGAGTACAAACTTCTCCTCCCTCTGTAAGAGGGGCTTCCAAGTTCAGGCTTCTTGGAGTATTTTATCAAGACAACACCATTAAGGTGCTGGCTTCCCAAATGAATTCTACAGCAGGCAATAATTATCGTAATATTGAAGGAATTAAAATGTTGCTTCTCAGTCCAAATAAACATGAAACAAAACTTTCAAACTATTCACCAAATGTAATTCTTTTTCTCCACTCAAGCTTTTGCTCTAAAAAAGTTGTTTTGGCCCTCGTAATGCAGCAAAATGGATGTTGTTCAAATGAAGAATCTAACCCAGAGATTCTCTGAGCTAAGTCATCAAAACTCAGAATGAATTTTCTTCTCCACAGAAAATATTTTCACATATTTTTTTAATTACATGTCAGACAAGAAAAAAGAGATGCAATTATTTCAAAATTAGAATTACATATATTTAGAAACATGTTATAGTACCTGCCGTTTATATATGGAAGTATCCCCATGTTCTTACTCCTCGGTTTTCAAAGCAAGAGCAATCTTGGCTAGGCAGTTCTCTAAAATATATGCAAAAAATAGCAAGAGAAATTTCCCAGCTCTACGAGGGGACGTAACTTATGTGAACATAACTGTTGCTCTCTGGTTTATGGTGAGCTGAATCACTCCTGTGGCTCTGCCAGCTTTATGTCCCATGCACGATACTGGCGTGGTGATGAACAGCATCAAAGCTGGATTTGTTATGTATCTAACATTTAGTGAAGCTAATGTCTCCTAATAAAACCCAGATATTTGCATGCTAATAAAAAAATGCAAAGATATATAGTTGGATCAGTTATAAAAGCCCAGCTAATTTGATTCCGATAAACTAATCCCATAAAATACAATCAAAGAGAAACTTACCTAAGCTTATACAGCCCAGTGATTTGAGTTCCTTAAATTTTTGATACACAATTTAAATGGGTTTTCCCATTGGCCACCGGTGGGTAAACAGAACCAGTAATTGCTTGTGACTAAATCTGTGACACTAGGTAGGCAAGCACCAATTTTTTTGAGAATATTTAATCCTTAGAACTGGGAACATTTTTTCCAGTCAGTCACCTTTTAGTACCTAGCCAAAGAAGCCAGATTTTTTTTCAGAATTTCTTAGTTGTTACTTTTCTGAGGGCTTTCACGAGCGATGTTAAGAAATGTTGGGTAGTAGATCATGTTCTTTCTCTTTCTGTTATGTTTTTGTGCATTTGTGAAAATGGTTAAGTGTAGTTTTTTTCAAAATATTTTTTTCCTTTTTACTATAAACCAAGAAAACCATAAAGATCTTCAGTACTTTCGAATTCCAGTAATTTTCCGAGGCCAACCTCTTTCCTTCACCTCTCCCTCCAGCTCTTACAATGAAAAAAAAAAAGAAAGAAACAAAACAATCAGCAACTTGAAAAAAAAACACATTACAAACAAATGGAAAAGATAAGATGCTACTTTGGCATTTAAAACACTGATATTGTGTTATTTCATCAATAAAATATCCATTATTCTGAGGTATGAAGTATGAGGACTGAGCTGGCTAAAGTAAGGTAGCCTGTGCCATATTAGAAATTTGATCTTTACACTCTGGTGTAACTGAAATCAGATAAAATAAATCTGGGCTTGCTTTTTGTTTTCCTTTTATTTGTTGCTAAAGAAAATAAGCTATTTTTTAATACTTTTCTTATAAACGGAGAAAAAGAATAAAGAAATGAAAACCTGAGTTAATGTTACTCAAGAAAATGTTCCAAGTTAGTGGATGGGTAGAACCGTAGCTTAAGTTTATTGAAATATGTTGTATTTTATACTGTTGGTTTTCCATCAAAGGTTCTCTTGTTCATAAGCTAATATGTGAGTAGGTAAACATATTTAATAAAAATACACGAGATACGCAGTTTAGCTTAACACAGCAGTTTAATTTACTTGAGTCAGAGCACTTAAGATCATTTATACTGAGGAATATTATTACAATTTTAATATGCAATTGAAGTGCTCATATATTGTAAAACATTTACCCAGTACCTGTATTATTTTGAAGGGCAAACACAGGGCATTTTACCCTCGCTTTTTAAGCTGTTTCCTAATGGTCCTTTCCAGAACTTTATTCATTTGCAGTGTGGTACAGGCTGCCAGATCGCCGTATGTATAATTTGTACGCACTGTTCATTTTATTTTAGAACATACTGTTTCAACAACATGGCTTGTGTCATCATGAGAACCACGACAAAGGGTTATCCAGATTTCGTGATAGCCAGCCAGAAAAATGGGGCTGTGAAACAATATTGTTACTGAGAGTAACTTCTAAATGCAGAGTGTGAGAGAGGGCACGATTCTTCAGTCCTCATCCAGTTATTGCTGCCACAGGGAACATCTTTGTCAAAGAAAAGGGGAAAATACGAAGTCTGAAAGGAATATGCATGTTCTGAACGGTTTCAGCCACGTGCATATGACCTTCTCACATGTTCTCTTTGCAGTGGCGGCGACCGACAAGTAACAAGTATTTTCATACCGGTATACCTGCTCTACCAGTACTTTCTCACGTCAGTTTGGGAGTACTAACTCCAGGGGCTGGTTATTTTGTGGGCATGCCTTCGCACTACCAGGAACGTGACTCATCAGAGCAACGTTCTCAGAAGTATATTTTTCATGTTTGTTTGTGCGAGTGGGATGCAATTGCAGAAAATTCACAAGTACAGGATGTGTTCTTCTGGCTGAAACCACCAGTATTTTATTCTGGTAAAATATTAACGATTAATGTAAAGTAGTCATATCAACTTTGCATACACTACTGTGATTCTTCCATGAAAGGTGTTACAGGGGCTGAAAGCAGTGCTTATTTCCTGCCACCAAACATAAACCCCAAAGTGTTAGTTCCTGTCTATGGTCGAAAAAAAAGCACCCCCCCCACCCCACCAATGCATATGGGAAAGTAAGCCTCACCCCAGCTCATGCCTCAGAAGAGATACAGTGTGCTAGAGGCATGGCTAAAACCCACCAGATGCTGACAGCATATGATTCCTCCATGAGAGTTTATAGGGTACAGCTGTCTTTAAATGTTTTTTGTAATTGAAAAGACCCTAGCATCTGGTCCTTTTCTTATTGCTCTTAGATCAAATAGTCACGATCTGAAGTCTACTTTTAAATAATGCAGGGGAAAAAAAAAAGAGAAAAAAAGAACTTGAGGCGCTAAGGGTACATTTTGCTCAGATGACCTGCTTTGAAGTACTTCTAAAAATATAAGTAATATAAGTATATAATATAAAA
>VUYV01000051.1:2937285-2967260 GCA_008711295.1 Anarhynchus alexandrinus | reverse complement strand
CGGACGAGGCCGCCCTCCCCGCCCCGCTCCTCGCCGTCCTCACCGCCACCACCACCGCCACCCCCCGCCACGGCCGCCTGTGCCCGCCCGCGGGCAGCCGGGCCCCGGGGCGCCGGTTCCCTCGCCTCTGGCTGGCGGCACCCGCGCGGCTCCCGGCTTCCCCCAAAAGATGCCTTCTCATCCCTTCGGGCTCCTCGGGGACGTCGCTGTTTCCTTTCTAGGCGAAAGGCTACTTTTCCAGACGTGGTTTTGTGTCCCTGAAGCCCTTTAGAGGTGGTTTTGGGGGGTTTCTTTTTGGTTGTGTTTGTTTATTTTTTTTTTCCCTCCCCCCTCCCTTTCTCCCTCCGGAACGCGTTGTTTGAGGCTGTTCTTTCCAAGTGTCAGTGGGTGATGAAGTTGGGAGGTAGCGAAACCCAAAGAAAGGTGGTGGTGGTGGTGTCGGGGCATTGGCGAAATGAGGGACAGCTTTGTAACAGCCTTGTTGTGGCTGTGCTGCACCTCTCTCGGCCTTCTCCCGTGCCGTGGATGGCTTATAATTTAAAGAAGAGTTCAGCTAAAATGCCTGACACGTGTTGAAGGAGGAAAAAAAAACCCAACAAAACCTGGTGGGATTTCTGCTTTCGGGGTTATGTGGATGTTAGGAAAGCTGAAGTGGAAATGGTCCCCTTCTGCCTCATCTCTCTGGCATCTGGAGACCGTATTATTCCTTGTTTTGCTTTGAGGGGACCTGCCTGCAGTGCCTGACAGCTCGCAGGCCGATTAGAATTTAACTGAGTCATGGCACTATAAATGTTCTGCGATACTGTAAAGCTTTATTTAACAAAGACTGAGAATCCAGCCTGAAAAGACCTGTAGGGAGGAAGCAGTCGCTTGCGGAAAGGGGGTGGTGGGTCCCTGAGTGAGTGGTAGAAAACCTTTTTCTTTAATTCTCTAATGCCATTTACTGTTTCTGGGGCTGACTGAACACGCTGGAAAGTGGCACATTAAGATGCTGTATGACGAAAGCTTTGCAAGCTGAGGATATCTTGTGGTTAAAATCTGATTTAATGGCATGTGAGTAATTGTCGGTACTCGGGCAGCGAGAGTCGACATCTGGGAGACCAAAAGTTCGCATCCAGAGAAGTGTTCAGGCAGGTTTGGGGCTTCTGCTGTCTGGGGCAACTTGTGGTTGAGAAGTCTGACTTCGTATTTTATCAGGGAGGTAGAGTTGACGTGGACTCCAGCGCAAGGCAGCAAGTTTGTAATGAGCGAGATGCATAGGTAGGGGCATAGGGTTGCTGTTGGGCGGGATGGAAGAGGTAACAAGTAGGAATTGCATGTTCCAGGTGGGGGTGAAATCTGACCTCCTGTCAGACTGGCCTACGGTTCCCAGTTACCTAATGAGCGAGAGCTGTCAGTGGCTTTCAGATTTTTGTAGACCCTGCACGCACAGAATACAAGATGCTGTCAAACGCCAAACTGTACTGGATGGATTTTCATTTTTTTTTTTTTCCCCCCTAGTAGTCTTGGGGTAGAAAATAGCCAGGTGAAAATGTGCTCTTCCTTTCTGCTCCCTGTACTTGTTTCTTTTTCTAAAGTGAAAGATGCGCTAATCAAAATTGGAGTAAAATAAAACAAGCAAAATTTATTATAGTCATAAACCCTATGTTGATAAAGAAGTAGAAGTGAACTAATGTTTTTATATCGTAAAGTTAAATGGATGATTTAAATGCTGGCTATATCACCTGCGGTGTTTGATAGCTGTTTCTGGGGTGAATCTTTTCTGTAAAAGGCACCAAGAAATTTTTTTTTTTTATTGTTCAGTAAAGGTTATAGAACTCAAACATGAATTAACTTGATGGCTATCATATTTGCCTGTAGGTTTTGCTTAACGTGGGATTGGTTTAAAAGAATTGTCAAAGGCTTGCTTGCTTCCAGCTTATTTTGCCTTTTCAGAGCTAACTTTATTTTCCTGGCTTTGAACATTGGCAAAAGGTTTCTGTGACGCCAGCTGTATTATTGTTAGCAGTGAGAGCACTGTTAATTTTACCGGTGACAGTGCGGGGCATTACTATATTAGAAGATAAACTATATTTTGCGTTTTGCCGAGCACATGTATAAACTTGCCCAGGGTGAAGCCAGGGAGTTGCATTTCCCCCTGTCAGCTGTCTCGCTCCGGGGTTGTGCTTGACACCTCCTTGCAGGGCAGTCAGAGAAGACCTGAAGACTGTAGCATTTTCTTAATTTTAGAATAGCTCTTTAGAATTTGCCTGAACCTCCAAACCCAGATGGCTTGTGTTTTTTTGGTTTTTTTTTCCTGTATGTGAATGTATAGCGAACGCAGGGAGTCCAGAAGAGAGACCGGGTAGAGTGTGGGGTTTCCAGTGGGTGCCTGGTGTGGGGACACAAGCCCCTTCGTGAGAGGGGGCTTTGGTGGCCGATGTCCCAGATGGGGAATGTCTGTCGGCAGGGGTGGCCGGGCTCAGCTGGGTTCATCTCCTGGCTGCCAGGTGACATGCGCCGAGTGATGGGCTGGGATAAGTAGGATAACTATCCTATGGATTGAAAAAGGATAAATACTCTTTTGGGACAAGAAGTGCAAAATCTGAAGTATAAGTCATTACTGCTCAGCAGGAGTTTAATGACAGGCAAGTGGAAAGATAATGTAGGTAGGGAATGAAGCCTGAACAGGAGGAAAAGGTGTGAAAGAATATGCAGAAATGTACAAAAAAGGTAAAACCGTAAACTTGACAGTCTGTCTAACCAGTCTTAAACTAAAGACAAAAAGGTTAATGGTTTGCATTTGTGGTTTGCTCTTTCTTCCTGCCAAGAGGCCAAACCGATAAGAACAGTAACTCTCTGAGCTGTGCTGGCCTGCCTATGGCGAATACGAGGAAAGTGTTTAAAAGGCTTGTGGCATTGCTTTTGGATATGATGGTGTGAGGGGTTTGCTAGTTGTGTTTGAAAATACCAAAGTAGAAAACAGTGTGGTAGCGATGGTGGGCAGTACTTTGGGTGGACGTGTGTGATCACGTAAAAACTTTCTGGTGTTCTCTGATGGATCTGCCTGAGGGAAAGCGGGCAGAGGGATGCTTTTGGTAAAGATGAATGCCTGCACTTGAGTGTTTCTGGATTATTTATTTCAAATACTTAGAAATGTTAACGGACCTATTTAGCACTTGAAAGAATTAATTTGGTAATTTATTTGGCTGTCTGTTGCAGGTCACTTGGCTTGATGGTTGAAGAAGGAGAATAGAAACTAAGACTTATGTAAATAAGTATTCATGTGTAGAAAGGAGAAGAAGCAGTTGCTAGTCATCTTAGTTTGGGTCAGAGGTCTCCTGGCGTGGTCTTCTCATACTTTAATTGTTACTGGAGCTCATTGCTTCTGTTTAATTATCTGTCTTGAGAGAAACTCTGTTTTCATACTGCTTATTTCTAAATACCATTGTCTTCAGCAGAGGAAAACCAATTTTGCTTATAGACAATATCAGATTAAAAGCGGAAGCTGCGGATCTGTTAGTCACCGGTTTGAAAGAGGTGGAGTTTGGTGTAGAAAAGCAGCTGAGTATTGGGGAAGACTTCTGGTGGGCTGCTCTTCCTCCTCCTGAGAAAGTCAGTTGTGAGGACGTCATCATGAGAGCGCGGGACGTAAAAGGTGTTTCACTCTTGACTGAAACTATTATTTGAAAACAAATAAAGGAGTATTTCATTTGCTCCCAAAACTGCTCAATGAATTTCTGTGTTGAAATGTGTCTGAGCAGTATGACTTGCTTGCAGAAGAACAGTATTTTTGTCCTCGTTGGTGCCAGGCTGGTACTGCTGCTCTGATGCTGATTTTTTCAATTTTTTTTTTTTTTTCCCCAGCAGACTTTAAAATTCACAGCTATGGGCTTTCTACTTCTTCCCCATGCCCCACCCCGCTATGAAAATGGAATGGGAATGGAAATTGGAAAGGTTTTTTCAGTGATGTAGAAAGCAGGGCTCGCCTCCAAGGTAGAAAGAAGTGATCATTCTTGGCCCAGGAGATTGTCCTGTTTGCGTTGTTTGTGTCATCACCTATCCCACTTTCAGCAGTTTATAATTTGAAACAAATCAACATTCAAAAAAACTATAAGGTGTTTAAAGCAAGTGATCCAGCTGTGAAGTTTTTGGGAATAAAGTAGTATTTAGAAAAGCTTTTTTTTTTTTCCTTCCCTCCCCCCATTTTTAAAACATCATTGAAGGAATATGTAATTTTCCCCAGAAATAACAAACTCTTTTTGCTATCTTTTCTCTGAACCTTTTGTAGTCACTTGGAACAATGCAGAAAAGACTGTTTAATCCTGACCTAAAGGAAATCCTGTCTATATGTTGAACCTTGATGGCAACACAGTGTGGGGTGTCTGTTGTTTTTTGTCATGTCCCCCCACCCCCGATAGAAATCTGTCTTCTCTTGGAAGTAGGAATACTTAAATAAAGACACTTGTCAGTGGTGGAAAACATTTCATCGACATCGATGGTATAGGACAAAAATACTGGAATTAACTATTTTTCTTAAATTAAGGTGACTTGAAAAGGTGAATATATTCTGGTTTTTTTGAAAGTGCTGCTTCCTTCTGCCCTAAGGGACTTCTTGTCCCGTTTTTCCTTTGCTCACAAAAGATTCCCCATCCAGCTTATTTGTCCTTTCAGCGCAGTGGGGTTGGGAAGGCTTTGAACTATGTTTATTACCACCTTTGTCACTGTACCTGCTCTTTCTCTGTTTATTTTGACTGCAAGGGTAGCTTTATATTTATTTATTTTTTTCTCCTAATTGAATACAAATGTTGAGGATTGCTACTATTCTGTGGTGCAAACTGGCTTTTTATTTTGTGATGTATGTAGGGGAAGGATTTAAAATAGTGTCTGCGTGTAGTATTTCAGGCTATTTACTTATTTTTCGGCTTAATTGGATCTATCGCTTTTGTTGGGTCTTGATGCTTGCAGTAGCCCAGCATGCTTCTCTTATTTCATGTACCTGAAAGCTTTGAANTTTTTTGTTTTTTTTTTTTTTTTTTTTGATGTGACCCATCTATCAACACCTGTATCTCTCTTTTTTTATTTTTTATTTTTTTTCCATTGCGGTGGTCAGTTAGATGTTTTCTTTAGGCTGGCTTTACCCCCAGTGGTTTTGCAGAAGGGGGAAATGCTGAGAGCTGCCCCCGATGCACACACTTCCCTCTCTGCCTCTCTCCACCCTGCACACCCGTAACCACCCGTGGGGTCCTCTCTGCTGGAGAAATCCTGTGTTTAAAAGGCATTTGTACAAGTGTTTTTGTGAGACCAGAAGCTAAAGGTGAGGCAAAGAGGAGAGGAACTCTCCCTCTGCCAAGGAAGAGGAGGGGAAAGTTCAGCCAAACAGGGGAGAAAGTCTGGTTTTCTTTTTTTTTTATTTATTGTAAATTTAAATTTGACTCTCTATGCATAATAAACTTGCTGCTTGGGTGGTAACGTGGTCACAGAAGATTTAACATACCTTTTAATAACAAGGCTTATCACGAGAACAAGGCTGAAGTAGTACAAATAACAATGATCTGGGATAGCTGTAAGTTTGCATCTTTTAGCAAAAGTTCACTTAGGAATAATAGAGAAGTGCTGAGAAGAATGTTTAAGGTGGTGCTTGTGATGGATGTCTTGTAACTATAATATTAAATAACTTTTAATTCCTAAATATCTCAAAAGAAAATACTTTAATTTCTACTGGTTTTGTGTTTTTCTAATTAATTTTGTGGCGTTTAGCATTACATTCATCAGTTACACTACACTCTTGTCTTCTCCTTGTGTGTGTATGTATATTTAAATTAATAAGGGCTTTAAAAAAAAATATTATTTTGATGTTCGTAGGTGCAAGTTGAAGTGTTAAGCAGTAATCGCTACATAGGAAGGAGGGCTTTCATGTTACAGTTGTTTTTTGAATGAAAGGAAGAAAGAGAGGACCATGGCTTTGAATCACAGTTGAACGTGGATTTTGTTCTCGCAGAAAAACTATCCAGTTAGTTAGACAGTGCAAGTCTAGGCTACACAAGTTGTTTGTACTTGTTTTACTGATGGTTCCTTTCTGGAAACCTTGAATTCTGAAGTTTGGAGCTATGTTTTTCTTCTGAAATAAAAATGTTATTTCCAGTTCTTACTATCCAAAATACAGCATCACTCTCTGTTACACCAACAATAAGAATGTAGATGGAGGTATGTGGGATGAGGAACAGTTGGTACGCAGAATTTCATAGGGTGATTTCTGCTGTTCTTTTCAGATCAAGCATGGAATTGTTGAGGAAGAAAATTAATGCATCCTTGGACTCCTGAAGGAAGGGCTTCCCTGATGGGACCTCTTTCAAGGTAAATAATTTGTTTGGGTTATTTACCTTGTCTCTTCGGTTTGGGGTTTCTTCTTTGTCTTGCCAAATCTGTCTTGTCAATAGCTGTCTTGCCATGTATAAGTTCTTCAGGATTATAATATGTTTTAAAGTGATACATTTTCAAGTTAATCCCTCTCTTTTAGTGTAAGACTTTTAGTGTGTGCTAATTAAAGAGAAATAAGTATTTTAGTAGCCTTTGAACCTTTTGTATGGAATTTGCTGGTAAGTCCTGAAGATTTGGCCTACTTGTTTGGGAGGTAGTTGCTAAATAGAGAGGAAACTGATTTACATGTAACTTCACAGTGAAAGAGAAGATTAAATAAAACTTACTGTGTTACAATCTCTTATTTTTAAAAAAAAAAACAAAACCAACAGATCCAAGTTGAGCTTCAGCGGCAAAGGACCATCACAGTAAAATCATTATTAGATATTACGTTACAATGGCTTGTAGACATTTAGCACCACTGTCATTTTGTTTGGATCTGCTCCCTTGGTTCCCATTTCCTAAATCCTATTTTTCATTGATGCTGGGGAATAATTCCCCGAGTGTTGTCCAGTGATTGCTTATGTATACGCACTTTGGTTTGTGAGTGATTTTATTCACTTGAGTAGCCCCACTGTACTCGGTGGGCCTACATGCGTGCCTAAGAACTCGAGAATGCTGATGAGCATAAAGAATACAATTTGGGCATGTAATGGTTGACAAGCAGTTGTTGTTTTGTTTCTGGTCTCTCTTAGGACTCATTTGCATTGCCTCCAGTGGCAACTTTTGTAAGCATTAGTAGGGAAGGTCTAGAAGCTGGAGGCAGTCATACCAAATCCCAGCCTGCAAAACTTCTGGCGTATCCATTGTAATGACACAGATTGCAGATGCGAGGGTATATTTTTCTTTTTTTTAATAAATCTGTGCATTGCTTGACTTCGTTTGGCTGTAGCATTGGACTGTGTACTGCAGTTTGAGCATCTCCAACACAATAGAATATAACAAAGTGAAATCATTGGAAAATATGTATGCTTTTTAAATTGGGAAGATTTGGATTTATCCAGAATCAGTGTTTTGGAAGTAAAGGGAAATCAAGACGGAGGATCCATTTTTTTTTAACATGATGCTTCCTATTTGACTCCTCAAAAAAAGAAGTCTGGTATTGCTGTACTGCTTCTTAGCTATCTGAGCAATTGTGTTTAGAGGGAAGTTAATTGTGTTACTTGCTGGTCTTAGAATCAGTAAGATAGGCACTTTGGAATTAGAACATAATTAATTAATTAGCTATTTACAACTTGAGAATTGTTGTGATCAGCAGCAGATGGTCACTTGTACAGCCTTAACAGAACTTAGTAGACAGTGGCTTTTGTGGCAACAAGCTTTTCAAAATGTTTCACGTCTTCAAAAATAATTAAATTCAAAGCTTTGTTTCAAGATTGTCACCTCTGTTTAAAAGCAGTTCTATTTAGTCAGAGTTGCAAAAGTGTAAGCTGTAAATAAGGATCTCGCACCAAGTACTCAGCTCATCAGTAAGGCGGTTAACCTAAAGATTTGACAGAATGTGTGTGTTAGTGTATACGTGGCTGGTAATCCTGATGCAGTTTGCATTCTTTTTTCCATTTCTAATCAACATTATAAAACAGTTGTTATGTGCTATGTCTTGATTGTTATTTTTTTTTTGGGGGGGTGGGGTGGGGAACAGGTTGGTTTGTTGGTTATAGGCACGCACTGTAGAATACCTGTGTTGGTGTATGAGTTTTCATTGCATACCATTGTAAATAGCTTTAATGTGGAGTGCGGTAGAGTTGTCTTGATCAGAGGTTTGTTTTTGTCACAGGAATTGGATTTCTTGTTTTAAGTTGGATTTCTGGACCATTAGGATGGTCTTTCTCCAGAAGAGTACTGCTTTGCAAACATAACTGTAGGTCTTGTGGATGCTGTGTAACCTCCACGAACTAAGAGATACAAGAGGGGAAGGTGGTCATGCTGTCTAAAGCTGAGCTTACATCAAAGAAAAGTCTGTAGCAGTGAGCTAAATTTTGTAAATTATGTCCTTATTTTATGTTTATGCAAGGCTAAGAAACTTCAAAAGATGTAACTCATGAAAAGATGAGAATTAAAATCTAATAGTAATTGTAACCTTGTCAAAAGAACAAGGTGGTGACTCAGTGTGAGCAAGGTTTGCAGATGCAGCCTTTAATTGAGGAGGAATTGGTCACTGTAAAACAATTACGTCTTATTTTTAATGATAGGTTTTAGAGAACAGCAAATGAGTGTAGTGTGATCTTGGCTGATAGCACGTGCTTTTCTTGTTGGATAAGAACCCAAAAGCCTGAGGATATGAAGTTGCAAACAGAAGTTTCACTTTTTTTTTCCCCTTTCTCTTCTGAAGAGGAAAAGGTAGGCTATGCGAGTGGAAGAAACTCCACTTTTTTGCTGTGAAAGTGATTAGTGTTTGGATATATTTTGTCTTTGGGAATGAACATAGTGCTTCCATTTTGTCAGCCTCGGAAATATGGTAAAGGGATTGGTAACTTGCAGGCTAGAGAAATGTCCCTCGTTCTTTCGGTAGCTTGGCATTTAATATTTTACAGCAAACTTTTAAGTTTAACATATTTGAACTTGTACTAGATAGGGTTAATAGGCTAGAACAAAAGGTCAAAGCATAAGGCATTAGGCTTAATTAAGGGAGAGCAGGAGTGGCGGGAGTATGTGACAGTTAAATGGGTTTCCCACAGACTAATGTCTGTTACAGTGCAACCATGCCTCAACTTAAGTGGGTTATTTTGTGCAAAGGGCAGCAGTGATTAGCAGTTTGACATGCCAGACGTTTCTGGCCAATCCCATCTGTTTTAGAGGTTAAAAAAGCACACCTTTATGAGCTGATAGATTGATTTGTGTGCCCGTCTGGTAAAGATTAGAAGTCCAAGGCCGGTGCTGTAAATGCCAGTTATAGCATATTGTACTTTCTTAGTTGCTCTTTGTTTAAACTGTCAACTGTGTTGTAACGGGGCGAACAGCTATAAAAGTGACCGTGCAGTATGAAGAACGCGGCAGGGCTGCTGCGGCGAGTGTTTTGAACCCGAAAGGTCCGGGAGGAACATTTCCTCCTTTGTCAGGTTTGTTTTGAACGTCGGCCCGTGGGCTTTGGTCGTCTTGCCGTGCTTGGCTTGGAAGGGGAGTCGCGCTCGATGCGCTCCTGCGTCAGCCTCGTGCCTCTTCGTTACGGCAGTCGCCCTTCTTGGGCTTGTCCAGAGGTGACCTGCCTCAGGACGAGCAGGTCTCCGCTTCCAAGCGCCGTTGGCTGGAGGAGAATGTCGGTACTGAAAAAGGTGTCAGTATTTATCTTAACTTCATTACGCTCCCTCTGTTCCCCCCCCCCTCTCCGTTGCCTAACTGGGATGATACGTGCGTATCCCGTTGTTTTTTCTGGTACTCTCTGGATAGTGGGGTTGCCGTGTAAGCCTAAAATAAAACAGGCAGAGCAGTAAGTCTTGACTGTGTTTCTCGTCATCTTTATGACTTTGTAAAGTCAAAGTTACATTACTATTAATATAAGACTATTAATAAATCGTTGATGCAATAAAACTGTTTTTGATAATGTTCAAGGTTCATGCATAGTTGAAGGTGATTATCCTATTTTAAAATCAAGCAGAGGTCAGATGGTATTGTAAGATAACTGACTGTGGCCCAAATGATACGTGATAGCTGCAAGACCAGTGACAGTTGTCCTCACTTTAAATGCATTATTTTGAATTCAGTTGTTAACTATAAATGTATTTTGTGGTAACATACTGATTAACTTCCTTTGTGCTTTGTGAAAAGCAGCAAGATATTTGCGCTCACTTAAAATTAATGCTTAAAGCTCTCATTTTTAAAAGAAATTGTTTAAGGTTTCCCTGTTCTCTCTCCTCTCCATTCAAGTAGTGACACTTGTAGCTAAATAGGACTGACAAGTAAAACTGTATGAAATGAACATTTGGTACCTTGCAGTTAACATTCCTACATTAACTTTAAAATAGTTTTTCTCTATTCAAGATAGTAATGACTCGATATCCATACTATAAAGACTGCTCCATGTGCCTGAGCTATACTTTCGCTGTAACAGCTGTGGCCTGTTCCTGAAGAGATTTACTAATTTGTGATTTACGAGCAGCTTGTCTTCACCTTATCTAGGTTTGTAAAAGCCACCTTAGTTTTTCTTTTGTTGTTGTGAAAGGCTCTTCCTTTTACTTCTGTTTGAAACACCTAGAAATATTTTCAGTGTCCTTTAGGATGAGCAAGGCAACATCATTATCTTGCAGTTTATTTAGTAACGTGAAGCTGAAATGGGCATATGCAGCATCATGTTCTCTATGGAATAATATCTATTTAAATGATTTGGATCTAATACATATTTACATGAAAAAACATCTTGCCCTTCTCTGTGGGGAGAGAAGGTGAACAAGCATAAATTTTATAATACTCATTGCTTCTCTTGCACTAAATCATACTTAAATTGCAGAAGGTTGTTGGCTTGAGAGTTGTGTAAAAAGTGCTTGGCTAGTAAAGTGAGGGTGCAGGGAGATTTATCTAATTTAATACAAAGAAAATGTTGTCGGCTGCGGTGCATTGATATGGGATTGCCTAAATCCAAAAGCCATACTTTAGATTTTTGTATATGCATCGTTGTAGTATTTTCATGGTTATAATACGCAAACTATAATCCTGAAATGATCCATTAGTGCAGTGTGCATATATGCTATATTTTGGCTAATTTGATTGCTATTGATCATACCTGAGCCATTATCTAATATCTTGGGAATGGGATGGACGCTGTGTCTGCTTTTCTTCTGTTTCAGGGCAGAACATACTTTATCAAGTTTCTCGCAACAGTCATTGTTAAAATATTTATAATTGATGCTTGACTGTAATTAGCATTTTCTACTCTAAGCGTAGCACAGATTGAATAATAAAGGTTTTCAGGTAGCATATTAAAGATTGTATTCAGTACTACAACACAGGATATTTTCTCCCCATATGATAAGGATATAGTCTAGCTTTGTTAATGAGAGTGGAAGTCTATGAGGTGATTTTTTTTTTAAAATTTTTTTAATTGCGCTTGGGCTTCTCTGTGAGTCTGTGCAGTTATTGAAGTACAGTGATAGGGCATCAGTATGGTGGCTTCTCTTCTACTGTTTCACTTTCATCATTGGATAAATCTCAGCAAAACTATTCACTGTATGTAGCATTACTGAATATAGCAGGGTACTATACCAAATACTCTGTAATTGTCAGTGAATTGGTCGCATCTTTTTTTTTAATATATCTTCTTCTGTGTTGTGCCTTTCAGTTATTTATAAAATATTTGCATAAGGGATTCATACAGCTTGATTGGCCATTAGGCATTAAAAACAATTCTAAAGTGTCCGTTGTTTTCCATTTTGAATAGTTGTTTTTGTTTTTTTTTTAATAAAAAAAAGAAAAGATGCACTCAGTCTTTGGTGTTTCAGAGGACTTGCTTTTTTATGTAATTGATGAAAAGGTTGGTATCCCTGACCCTTTACAAACTGGATAGAAAGGATGCTGTACCCTGCTTGTGTGAACTGGCCGATTTCTCCTTATTTTAGATTTCCATACTCTTTGACCTTGTAGTCGTTGACTTTGGTCTGGAACAATTTCAAAGTCATGTAAATGAATGTAATTAAGGTATTGCTTATCATCTTGGAGAGTTCACAGAGATGCTTATTGGCTAGAAAGGTTTGTTTACTTAATATGGAAGGTTAATATAAGGTTAAATTTTACTGTGTAAAATGGCTTCATAATGTTTTTATTTAGCAGCTGAAGAAAATAGTGTTTGAAAAGGCAAATAATAGTCAAATAATTTTATTTGACCTCCATGTGTTTCCTGTAGCTTGCATTATTGGAAAAATTTATCTTCATTGCACAGTATTATTACAGTCTTCCGTTCTCCTCGTCCTACAAAGGGAACCTCTCAAAATTATTTGCAGGCCTTTGTGTAGGAAAGGAGCTACATTAAGGAAGGAAGTGCAAAAATATTTGACAATAATTGCTATAAGTAGTCCATCCACTTCCACTTATGTCTTTTGTTCCCCTTCCCTCTTTTTGCCAGAATGGGATTCAGGCTTTGTTCTTCAGTGCTTCTTTTGTCTTTATCCCTACTGCTGCCGAAATAAGGTGAAAAAGCAGCGTAAAACAGCAGGGAAGAACATCAAGTTACTGGTTTCTGAACAGGGCTCAGGCCTCCACTTTCTTATCTGTACCCCTCAACTGTGTTTGTACATAGTTATTTTGCTTATTTATGGAAAAAATTTCTTGCCGGAGTGGTGGTTTTCTTTCTCCGCTCACTTCGGAGTTTTTGTAGTTATCAAAAAGGTGAGTACATGACAAGTGTCATGTTAAAAACAAAACAACAAAAAAACCCCACAACAAACAACCAAAAAAAAAACAACCAAAAAAACCCCAACCTCCCTCTTTTCCTACCTTTTCCCTTGGTAGGGAATGGCTCATGGCCATTTTTCCAGAAATGCATTCCCAGCTGGAGAAGCAGACATTCCCGATGGGTGGTGGTGTCCAAGCAAGTGTGTTCTGCCAGTCCTGTTCGGGGCTGAGTTTGATGGGGAAGGACAAAACTACGTGAAACTTGGAAACAACTCTTTCTGCACAGCTCTTTCTGGAATCGTTTAGGCAGCAAGGGCTGCTGGCTATGTTGGCCTTATTTTGCAGAGAACTTGCTTTTATCATTTGTTTCTCATCTAACAAGAGTAATACGTGGACTCCTTGCTGTTGAGGTAGCTAACCTGCTTCTCCTTACTAGAATTTTATGTGATAAATTAATTATGCAACAATGAGACTCTCCTTTAAAGGATGATTAATAGAATAAATGGTCTTACCTGACTATTTCTGGCTTGTGGACATACCCTGTAACTCATTCCCAAGAGCATCCTTCCTTTCACATATTTAAAAGTGCAGAAGGCTTCAGGTTTTAGTCTGCACTTCCTAAACGTGCAGCTAGGACAACAGCTTGATCTTTCTTGAATTCATAATAATGGTCATAACTTGAAGTGATCTAAAGGTGCTTTCAGAAAAGCGATGGCCAAAATCTCTCATGGGCGAGGTATGAGAAGGAGGATTAGAAGCTAAAGTTCAAAACCCAAATATAATGATTTAAAAAGGGTGGGAGGTTGGAGAGGATGAACACCACGGATAAGTGTGAAATCCTTCACCTTTGAAATTGGACTGTTGACTTCAGTAAGACCAAAGTTTCACCTTAATTCCAAGATCATATGTTAAAGTCCTAGAACTCCCTGAAAAATGGAGAAGAGGTGTATGGTTATGGGGTGGAAAGGCAGAAACAGCTGGGAAATGTCCTTTGTCTGTTACTTCAGGCCCTGTTTTGGGGAAATAAGAGAAGAATCTATGCACCTTCGCCATTCACTTTTGCTCAGCTAACATATGAAGAGCATATCTGCTCCTAGCTGCTCCACAGTGGCCACATAAGAGTGCAAAATTTCTCGAAGAAAAATTCTCCCCTTGCTGCTCGTGGTCAAGATGATTTCTCAAGAATCAGTCCTGCTCCTCTCGAGTTACTGATGTTTAATTCTCTGCTACCTTAAGTTTTATCCTGCCACAAAATAAATGCAAAAAGAACATTAATGAACTGTGCTGATAGCATTTTGTAACCTCTTTGCACTCCCTCACATAGGTTTAACTGTTGAGATGAAAAGATAACGAGGTTGTGCAGAATCACATTTACTGTTTACTGAACTCTGGTGTGTCTTTGGTTTGCAGTATCAAGTATGACAGTTTGATCACTTTTCTTTGATATATAGCTCTTCAACACAGCTGTCTTGCATGTTTGCTCACAAATTTCGGGGGGGTTGTTGTGGTTTTTTTTTTTTTCCCTGGTTATTTTTTTCTGTTTTGGTGGTATTTTTTTTTTGTTGTTGTTTTTTTGTTTTAAGCTAGTGTGTCACGTGCCCAAGGCTATCTCAGCACACATATGACCGAACTGGTTTTTGATCTGAAGTGCATAAAAGGTCATGTTCCCAAACTTTATCTTCTGGTCCTCAAGTTATATCATTAGTCATTTTCTACTGTGAATTCCCTTAATGGAAAAAGGGTCTGTTCAATGTGCTCTTCTGGCTTTCCAGGCGATTTCACTTTTGCGTTACCCTGCTCTGGTTTTATTTTCAAAGTATTCTCGTGTGCAATAGGGGAGATGAACGGTATTTGGACACTACTTTTGGGGTAATACTGGGTATTTTGGGTTACAGTGCTGTACGGTTCCTGTAGCTCTGATGTCTTCAGAGCATTGTCTAGGCAAATACCAGCAAATAGGCAAATACACCAATATTTTGTCCCTGCAAAGCTGAACTTAGGCATTAAAGCAGATCTTAAAATACCCTCTTTGTGCTGATGAGCACGCAATTTCTGTGGCTCCTACCTTATGACTCTGTTGTTGTTTTTTTGTGGGAAATTGCGCGTGCTTCACAAGATACCAAGAGCACAGAAACAATCAAATTTCCTCTGCAGCCTTTTGGGGATTTGGTAGGCCATTGCTGTTCTGCTACTTAAGTAGATTTAGAGCCTCGGATATCAGTTACTCTCTTGGATAATGGATTGTATGAATTTAACATATAAGCATGCTCGGCTCCTTTTCTTGTCCTCCTTAAAGGTCACTGTACAGGAGGGAAAGTTGAGTCATGGGCTATAAACGCTTGTAGATCTGCTATCTGATCTAATTCTTGTTAGCTTATTGCTTGGTGCAGTGGCAGGTGGACTTTGTCAGGTTTATCCGTAGCGGTGCTACTGACCCCAGTGACCTGCCCCGTTGCTCTGCAGAAGGTCCTGTCCCTGTGGTGGGATTGCCAAAGTCAGGGTGTCAAAACTGTAGGCAGGAGAGAGACTATTGGAAGGGCATATGACAATGGGTGTATTAGAACTGGTCATACTAGGAACATCAAATAGTCTTAAGACTGGGAGGGAAGTAATGGATGGTGCCCACTTCTCAGTCCCTGAACAGCTGTCATGCTATCCTGGGAATGAAGCACATAGTGTGGGGGCAGCTTTATGGGGGTTCTGTATTTTGGGGTTGGTGTTTTGTTTTGTTTTAGGTTTTTTTTGTGTTTTGTTGTTGTGTCATTGATTTTTTTTTTATCTTAATTTAGATTCCATATTTAAAACCTCTTATCAAATGACCTCATATCTTCTCATTAGGAGGAATTAGGGCAGCGGGCCACCTAATGACTTATTTGGTATTGTAGTGATGAAGTTTACTTTTAGAAATTTGGGGGGGGGGTAAGTGATATAAGTACTGGGGGGGGAAAGTTGTGATTATTTTGTATGTTCTCATATCTTTCTGAAGTGCCTTACTCTTTCTGGGTAAAACAGATTTCACTTGTCTGGATCAAATGTGAAATTTCTAAATGTGTCACTTCTAAAAAACATTTCTGCAAAAATGATGTTTGGAGCCTTCTTGTGATCTGAAGAGTACAAATAATGTAATACTCTTCAGATGTAATAAATAAAAATGAGTTGGAGAAACAAACAATTGGTTACCTTTCTGCCTGCATAAATAGCCTTACTAATTAAGGTAGGGGCAGATATCCCTATGATTTTTCTCTTTTGATTTAATTATTAGACTATATAAACAAATGTGTAAATACAAAATATTTGTAAACTGACTTTCTGAATTCAAACTTCCCATACATACACTAATGATGTGTTCCAGCACTGTATTCTTGTATTTGTTATTTAAAAGTGAGTCACTTAAGATATGTAGAAATAACTGGTAATTACTAAAATGAGATCAGAGGAGAAGAAAAAGGTATAATATCTCCTGTATACTTTTATTAGCTCTCTTTGGTTACCACGTGTGTGCTCTTTAGTCTTTGCAGATTGTTGAGGTGTAACGTGTGCATAAAAACATTAAAGCGTTTTCTTCTGGAAATGCATAAGTGGTTTATGTTGAGTTGTTCAGCGACCATGGTACAGCCAGGAGGCTTGTCTCCCGTTGGATTTGACCAGCACTGAATATTTTGACACTGTGGTCTATGTGCATTGCTTCCCCTCAGTTTACAAGTGCTGTTTGCCACTCCTTGGGACTACATGCATAAGTAATTTAAGCCTGAACTGATCTCAACTACAGTTTTAAAGTTATTTGAAGACCTCTGTTTAAGGTGAACATATTTTATTTAAATATTTTTGTCTTAGAGGTGCTAAATATACTGGAACATATTTTTTACTAAAAAAAAATAGATGTCTTTTTGTGCCTAAGTGATAATGCACTTACATGCCCCTCCTCATATGTTTGAGATAAATGTGGTAATTTATGTTTTAGTACGTTCCATGGCATTTATTTGTGGGCATCATCACTAGGCATACTGGTGGAGAAAACTGATTGGAAGCAAAGATGTGAAGAGAAATTTGGCCTGCCTTGAGTGTATGTAGAGAAGAAGATACCTGAGTGGTCCTAGTCCTGTGGTAGAACCTGGTATTTTTTCTGTGCCATCTAAATGTAAAGAAGAGTGTGGATGGATAAGCAGGAGAATGAGTAAGTTGGGTCTAGCAGTGGGCATTCTTTAGAGATGTAGAAAAAACAGCAACCGAACAACCCAACAAAAAACCAAACCCAAACCAAATTCCCCCTCAAAGCCCTCAACATCCTTAGTTTCTGGGAAAGCCTCCTAACGAAGTACACATAGGAATGTGGTAGGGAGATTTAGACTTGCTAGTCCTAAATACTCGAAACCTGGAGCACATTAATACTTGTGTCACTGGAACTATCACTTGTTGCAGAGTTAAGAATATTGCCACGATTTGGCACCTTAACTTCTGTGTAACTTGTTTGATTCTTCATCTCTGTGGGCGAGTGGGGAAGGGCTTCATAAAATGGTTATTTAGCACTGTGCAGATGATGGGAATTTTGAATGGTCTGTTTGGGCTAGGTTGAGTATCTTTTAATTTTACAACTGGTTAAGCAGTTGAGAGTCAGGAGCAACCACGTGGAGGGGAAGAGCGGTAACGGTGGTGGCGCGGTGCTGTGTGAAGCACGCTTTAGCAGCAGGACCGACGGTACGCGAGGTTTCTGGAGCACCCGGAGACTGTCTCAGGAGGAGGAAGAGGAGCTGGCAGGAGCACCGTATGGCTTATGAAGCCTGTCAGCACCCTTCTGAACGTGGGGTTTGCTCTGACTCCTGAGACCACAAACTGTTAGAGGCCGGTGGGCAAAGGTGATGTTCCGTGGATCTGTGAGAGTTACTGGGAGAAAAGTTGTTTGGTGTATGGTAAAAGGTGAAGAAATTGGATGTTCTAGCTTGTTGTATGGACTATTGTTATCGCATAGGACTTGCAGAGTCTGTTCTGCACACACCCACGCCCTCCCATACACCCCCTTTTTTGGTACTTTCTTGATGTAATCATTGCATTAATAGCTTTAAAGCATGCTTTTATAAAGCACATTATAATGATATATTGTGCTGGAACTGCTCTGAGCCTGGTAGCAAGTCTAGGGCATGAACAAGTAGAAAACTGGCAAAATGACATGTGTAACAAAAAATCCCTGGCAAAATAAAGGACCAGATCCATGCTGTACCTCCCAGCTCTGGGGAGGGGCTTTATCATCCATCAGTGCCTGCTTGAGTTTTGGTCCACAGATATTGCTGGTTAAATTCCTACACACCCACACCCCCACACACCCCCCAGCCTTTTAANATATTTTTTTAAGGGTTGGTTGTTTTTTTTTTTCCAGCTGTTTGGAAGTGGAATGGGAAGAGCTGGCTTAGTCTAAAGCAACTTGTTTCTTCCTTAAATAGTTCACACTGTCACCGCTGGTTGTGTGAAGTCCTTCTCAAAAGATGTGTGTTGTATACAGGCTCTCAGGTACAAGACCCTTCTAAATAAAAGTATATAAACAGACTTTGGTTAAAATTGTTGCATTTGTGAGCTGTATCAGGCATAGCTGAAGTTGTATAAGTTGAATTGTATCTAGTACAGAGAAAACTGGCAGGAGGTGTAGTTACATATTTATACCACAGACTGTGGTGGGTTTATTCTGTTACAGAGATACTGGCAAATCTAAGCCTGGGCTGGCTACCTGATGAATGCAGGCAGGTATGCTTACATATTCTATTTTCTGTAAAGTTTGGGAAACGGTGCTCTGTTTGTGTGTTGGGTTTTTTTTTCCCCCTTCTTTTAAGCTTTGCAGCATTTAATTAGATGGCTTTACGTCACATACTGTGACAGAAAGTACATGTAATAGCATGCGTGCTGTACGAAGTTATGGGTCTTGGCCTGTAAGTGCTGTGCCCTGTTCTCGTATACAAGGGTGACTCTTTCCCCATTTTGGTGTTTCTGCTCTTGGTGGGAAAGGGGTGGGGTGCAAACCTGTGGCAGGCTGACTTCCACGTCCTTGCTGCAGCAGCGGAACAGACAGGCTCAACGGGGATATCTGGGCAGAGAGAGGGGAACAAGTATCCAGACTAGAGTTTAAAAATTAATCTAGGAAGGACATTCTAAAAATAGATTAAAGCATGTGAACATATACCTGTGAGAAAGAGAACGTAGAAGATTTTGGTGCTAAAAGAGGCTTTTTAAAGGGGTAGCTGTGTGCATCTCTTTCAACATGCTAAATTACATGTTCCTGATGCTTAAAAATATTTATTCCTGTTATGAGGGAAACTGATCTTGATTTGCTTTCACTGCTTCCCGCTGCTCTTGTAAGATTCAATACTGGGTGCGAGAGAACATCAGACAAAAGTGGAACACACCCAAAGTGAGGGGAAATAGCCCTACTGCCTGCAGAAAGTGAGCTTTTATTTTTATTTTTCTTTTTAGAGGTAAAGGCTGAGTTTGTTGCTAAACAGTTACCTTTTTTTTTTTCCCCCTATATGTTAACTAACGTTTATTTTAGTTGTAACTGTATTGCAGTAAATGTGCATTTTCCAAGGAGAACAGTCAGTCCCTTAACCATAGCGTGCACTGATTCCAGGGGGAGCTCAGCATGACAATGGGTGAAACTGTAAGATCTCCTGTGAGTGAGTTGGTGGTCTGGTTCTTGCAGTTTCCTTTTGCTGGAAGGAGTAGACTATATCCAAGGAAAAAGTGATTTCCCCCTGCCCCCAAGTCTAACTGTGGGTTTTGTTTTGTATGCTAATGATTGTTTTGTAATACAGAAGCACAGAAGTTGTAGCTGGAAATAGCACTCCGCTGCATTTTGGAGTGTAAAACTGCATGCACACACTAAAACAGAGTAAGAACGGGACTGTTAAAATTTTACAGGTGTGGGACTAAACCACAGGGACTTAAGTTGGCCTGAGCATCCAGAAGGGAGCTCTGCGGCAAGGGTATACCCCATCCCAGAGCCCTGCAGGCTTATGCCAGCAGTCCTGGGTGGATATTGAGTGTAGCACTGACAAAACCCCTGGTTCTAGTTGCATGCAGGCATTATTTAACAATTGAATACAATAGAATATAAGAAAAGATGCTGCTGTAACACAAGCAAGAATGGCACCATCTTCCTAGCAGTGCAGTGTATTAGACCAGCTGATGGATTAGTCAGGGACAAAACTAAGACCAGGTGAGACAAAAAGTAACCCCTCTCACCAGACATGGTCTTCATTCAGAAACAAATAGAGTAAATATCCTTTTTTTGTTTTGTTTTTTGTTTTTTTATCTTTTTCTCTCTTCTTGCTAGACTTAGAGGTTAGAAGACAACAAGAACCTGACCTGTGCTTTAGTTTAAGGAATTGAAGTACTTCTCTTACTTGACTTCTTAATACAAAGGCAAATGCTCCCTTGCCCTGTGTACGTGGCCAATGCAGTTGGGATTCAGAGTTGTTATTGATGGGGGTTGTTCAACCTCTGCTAATCAATTTCAGTTTTAAACTAGTGTCAAATAATGTGAGGTTTTGCTTGCACAGAAGGGTGACATTGTGTATATGCAGGAAAGCTTGGGAATATTCACTTAATTAGATATGGAAATACAAGAGAGTAGCAAGAGCGAATCCTTATCTATAAAGACCAAGTGCACAGATTGATATTGCAGCTTGGTTCCACTGAGCAGGGAAGTCCTATCCCTGACCCATCAGTCCTGCTACTTCACTGGTGCAGGCAGAGACAGTGGTATTGCCCTGCTGGGAGCAGTTTAAGGAGGTGCAATTATTTGTCCTATTAAAAATATAACCATGTCTGCTGTCTTCATTCCCTGAGCCAGCTTACTGCAGGATTAGGAAAGAGAGTGCTGTTACCGATCAAAGGGTCGGGGTGATGATGTGATGTCTGGGGAAAGGTTTGCATGAGGGTGTAAGCAGAAGCAAAGTGGGGGACTGGAAGTGATTACTTTTTTTTTAAATTTATTTATTTTGTTTTAATACTGCCTTCCCCCGCCCCCTGGTAGGCTTTCCTGAGTCTATGGGCAGATGATCAAGAACAGCAGCAAGAGATAGATAAACAAAACAAGAGTTATGTATGTTAAGTGATTCTCTGTCTGAACAAGACGACTATTTCATTCCAAGAGACTGTATCAGTCTTAGAAGCTTTCTGGGTCTTTTTTTCCTTGTTTTGTTTTGGATTTTTTTTTTTTGCCCTCTTGCATTTTTACTTATTTATATTTAGCACTTTTCCAAAGCACAGAAAAAACATAAATCAGGTATTTAAGTGGAGGATGTTTTTTGAGTCAGGCTTATGAGATATTCTACTCTGGTTTTGCTAGAGGAAATGTTATTAAATCAAAAGTCTGACTCATACGTGTTGCATTCTTTCATCGTAAAATGCAGTTCTGTACTATGGTTAATAAGTGACTATTCTAGTGCAGTATTGTATAAAAAGGAGCATATTACCACAGTAACTTCTGAATGTGTTGGATAAGCTAAACTAATGTAAACAAACAAAAAAAACCCCACAGAAACCAAACAAAATGGAATTTATGAAAACCACTCATTTCCTGTAAGTTTTGTAACAATAGGTGAAGAGGACAGGCCTTAAATTATTTACAGGTTTGCCTACAGGATAAAAAAAGGTGGAATAAACTTAGGAAACTGCCATTCCAACAAACAAACCATTCTGCCATCCAAAAGTACACTGTACACAGAAATAGTAGGTATACGTGAAAACTTTAATATAATTTGGATTAAAAGGCATCAATTGCAAGAAGCAGATCTAGTTTCATAAGTTTAGGTTCATCAGACTTTTCTGACTCAGGAACATGAAAGCATTCTTAGCTAATAGCCAAACTAAATTAGCAGTAAGTAAACAAAATGAAAATATGCTCTTTAGTTTACCACTTTATAGGTTTTGTGTTTAAAAACAAAAACCCAAAACCCGACTTTGTTCCTAATATTAAAGTATATCAATTTATTTAGTAGCTTGGAAAACATATGCTGTTTTAACTAAAGTAATGTTCTTAGGGAGGTATGGCAAAAGCAAGCAGTGTCTGTTTTTCAAGTAACAGTGTTCTATATAGGAGTTAATTCCATATATGTTAAAATTGTCTAGAAATGATAGCACGTTTGTAGAAAAGAGCTTTGAAAGACCAGAGCTTCTCTGCTCCTGAAAGAACAAGAATTTTGTTTTTTAACCCCCTAACATATTTTTAACAACTCATTGTAGCACTTCTCCTGAATCAAAACTAGATAAATATCCCTTAAATGCTCTTCTCCTGGGTTGTTTTTTTTTGTGTGTGTGTATGGTGTAGAAGCATGACTTACAGCAGTAGGAGACAGATGAAGGTAGGGGGCTCTAGGATTAGATTGAGCTACACTAGTAAACCTGTGAGCAGAAATGTCCACTTCCAAAGATGCGTATCGCAAAGGGAGGTGCAGAGTTGCATATATGCTGGTTTCTGTATTGCATTGCATGTTCAGCGCAAGTGTGCTGAATTGAAGAAGCCCTTTCTGCCTTTCTCCCCTTTAGCCATCTTAAGGGGCCCCGGATAATCCTAGTGATGCAGAAAGACAATTCCAGGCTGCGCAAAAGCTGTGCGAAACCTTGGCCCGTTCCCCTCTGGACGGCTGGGATGTAGCTGGCTGCTACACATAACGGGGTTGAGCAAAGGGAACTGAGATCGCAGTTCTGCAGACATTTTTCCTTTATCGCAGAAGTTGGACTTGCTGGTTGGTATTTTTGGTTCCTGCCATCAATCTTTAGTCTGTGCAGCTGTCGTCTGCACCAGGGATTTGTGTACGTGATACCTGTTCAATAAGTAGTGGTCCAGAGCTTTGCTTGGAAGACTGTAGGAGACCTATCACAAAGTATTGATGTCCTTATATGAATGAAAGAGCAGAAAAGGCATGACTGGATATTTCCAAATCAAAAAAAAGCCTCTTGGAAAGTAGTAATAGGTTACCAACATTCTGTTGACTGGAAATATGGGTATAGAATCATAGAGTATCTTGAGTTGGAAGGGACCTATAAGGATCATTGAGTCCAACTCCCTGCTCCTCACAGGACTACCTAAAACTAAACCATATGACTAAGAGCATTGTCCAGATGCTCCTTGAACTTTGACAGCCTTGGTGCCCTGACCCCTTCCCTGGGCAGCCTGTTCCAGCGACCAACCACACTCTCAATGAAGAACCTTTTCCTAACATCCAAATGGGCAAGGACAAGATCTGCCCTAGTTCCTAATCACGGGGAGATTCACCAGACTTTGTCCCAGTAATACGGGCACACTGTGGTGATTCCTTTTGGCTTGTGTTGAGAAATGCTGTGTACTTCTTATTACAATACTTTTGGGGTTAGTTTTGACTGTTGCTATATTTGAACATGTTATGCCTTGCTTGGGTCTGGAACAGTATGCACTGTATAGAAGAGAAAAAAAAATATACATTTTTAAGGCATTATGTTTTAGGTTGCTTTGTTTGTTATGTTTGCTTGGGTTGGGGTGTGTGGTGGTTGTTTTGGTTTTTTGGGGTATTTTTTTGGTTTGTTTTGTTAGGTTGGTTTTTTAAACAGCACTGGCTAGATTTTTAGAAAATGATCCTTGACACAATTCCACATTTGGCCCAGAATTGTTATTCAGAAAATTTGGATAAAGTGTTAGGTATCTTCACAGGCTAAACAGCCAGTAAAGCGATTTTTTTTTTTTTGGGGGGGGGGAGCCTTCTTGCATTGTCATTGGACTAATCGAGCTGTCGATGGTCCACAGTACTGCACATGCTGTAATTGCCAAATAGCTGGCTTGACTGATAAATTATTACTTCCAAATATTGCTTCTGCTTTGAAAAGTATGTTTTGACACCTGTATTCTTAAACTTTTGAATAAAATAATACAAATGTTGTTGGACTTGCTGTAGACTTTTGGTTTTCCAGCTGTGTTTGGGTCTACATGTAGGTATCGGGTTGTATGCTAAATATTAGCTCAGGGTCTGTTGCTTGAGCTATTGTATTACAGCACTGTAAAGAAGTTTTATAACAATACCAATGGGCGCTTAACCCATATTGGGTTTGCAAGAAACTTCAGAAACTACGGTCAGGCTCTAACATAGTTATCTATAATAAAATATATTTTTTCCTGACACTTGGACATTTTAAAAGCGTTAAGATTCAGCAGTGCTTAAATGCGAAGGAAAATATTGATCACAATTTCGAAACTTGCTATGAGTTATGGAGTACAACTACATATTTTAATCATTTACTCTTTAAAAATTAATCTGTTCCTTTTATGTCTGTTGTATAAAAGGCCATGTTGTTCAAGCTGTGTGGATAAGTAAGATGAGCCCCTGGTTGTTTTCTGTTTCAGCTGTAGCTTTGGAAAATATATTAATTGCAAGGGCTTGTGGAGTTGCCTCTTCTTTAAATGAACTCATTATGTACCTTAATTTTTTTTTCATTTACTGTAAGTAATATTCTGGAATTATTGGAAGAACATGTGGAAGGAGGTACCCTTCAACATGAGCAGGGTTACAGAATCTGACCTTCGTGGCATTAGATATGATGAAAACTCTGGGACTGAAAATGTGAATTTGAATTCTCTTTCTTGTCTGCATACTGTTCCTAATCAACCATCTTCCCTTAAAAAAAATAGTTTAAGTCATCTGAGATCTTCGGTATCGTATTATGTTTCAGATTTTTAAATCCTTTATTCTGGTCTTCTCACTGACAGTGGTAGCTTTGAGTACTTTGTTACTGCATGGTGTGTGTCTGTCCATCCCCTCCCAAAAACTCATGTTGGTTTCTTTGTGACTCTCCTTGGAGCACTGATCCATCTTGCTGCTGCTTTCTTTTTCTCCACGTTCTTCCTCAGCACTGTTACCTACTTTGCCTTCAAAAAAAATCACCCTGCAGTCATTTTTATTTCATATAATAGTCCAACAGAATTGCATTTTCTGTTTAAAAAACAAAAAAGCAAAAAAAAAAAAAAGCAATCCTTTTCTTTGGGGAGTGTGGGGTTTTTTGTTGGTGTTTTTTTTTTTTTTTAGTGCTTTTTTCAGCCAACATTCTCATGCATGGTGTTCTAAAGCACTCGTTGACTTCTCTGAATAACTGAGAGTTGCCCGGTCTTGTGCTTTTGTCAATAAAAAGATGAGTTGCTTTTCCGGGTCATCTTTCCTTTCCAGTGGGACATTGCACATGCGTTGCCTTCAGAGTATGTAGAGAAAAGTAGCAGCAAACAGAGGTAAAGCACTGTGAAGGCAGGTGGTAGTAGTTTACTGGTAAACTGGAGTGTTTCATCTGTCCTTTTTGTATGTGTTTTGTAATATGCTGTATTTCTGAGGTACGTGCAGCCAGCAGTCTCCCAGCCTTCTGCATCAGGAAGCAGGAGAACATACTTCAGGGGGTTCCACATCATGGAGGCGGTCTCTGACTTTGCGACCTCTGCGTGAGGCTACAGGCTAGCCTGGTCTGGAGGCGGCTGCGCTCCATCGGTGCTGCGGCGCTTCGGTTTGAGAAGTGGGCAGCTGCCTGTGCAGAGAGGGCAGGGGTGGTAAGAACATGCTCGGGCAGTTCTTCAACAGCTGCCTTGGCTTCTTTTTGGCTTCTGGGTACAATTCAAGGTTTTGGCCTTGGTTGCTTTTAAGCCTAACGTGACTTGAGCTCCGGCTGAGAGGCTGTCTGCTTTTTTGATCCAACATAGCAATTAATGTCAACCGGGATACTTGACCTAGATCATCCTAGTTTTTAATGTCAAGTAGCCATTGGCAGGAAGTTCTTCGAGAAGGGCTTCTGACTGTGGAATGTGCTCCCAACCTGGTGCGGTGGAGTCAGCTTGCTGAGCGGGCTCAGGGCCAGGCCGATCTTATTTCTTTGCCTATGGAGATGAGGAATTGTTCAGTGCTTCTCCTGTTCTCCTTTGCCCCTGAAGAAAGGCAGGTTAATGTGGGTTTATAATCAGTACACTAAGATTTTCCACTTGAGCCATGTGGGAAGACAAGTGGAATATATTTTAAAGAAATAATAGCATACATGCCTTTATACATAAAAGGGCTTTTTTTTTTCCTGAGAGAATTTAATTGAACGTTTTGCATGAAATGAAAGCAAAAGACGTTTTCTCACACAGACCAGTTTGAAAGTATGGCAAGTTAAATTTAGATAAGTGCTGTTTTCTGTCAGCTTTGTGGAAGAGTCTACAGTTCACTGCCAGGCACAGAAAGCTTCCTTCCTGCTGGGAAAGGAGATTTGTCAAACCATTAAAACCATCGCCAAGTTCTGTAAGCTTAAAGTACCCTCCCCAAGCCTCACAGCTGAATAGATGCTAATAGGGCCCTGCCTTACCCCACGAGAAGGTGTTTGATGGTTTTTTTTCCTAGCCGTGCCATTTCTGATGAGGTTGGTCATTTTAGTGGAGGAAAAAAAAAAATAAAAATGCTCAGGAGCAAAAGTAATTTTAAGAAAGAAAATTTGTCCGGAGTGCTGCATGACTACTGCACACCAAAGCTGGAGTGAACTGCTGGAATATAAATACAGTCATATCTTTGGCCTGGAAAAACTCTGTTCTCTGACAACTCCTGTGAGATGTCTGAACATTTATTGGCAAATGCCCAACAGCTAACCGAGATGACTATGGTTATAGAAGGATATAACCTTGGCAATCCGAAGCACAAAGACAGGCTGGGCGGAGAATGGATTGAGAGCAGCCCTGAGGAGAAGGACTTGGGGGTGTTGGTTGATGAGAAGCTCAACATGAGCCAGCAACATGTGCTCACAGTCCAGAAAGCCAACAGTATCCTGGGCTGCATCAAAAGAACTGTGGCCAGCAGGTCAAGGGAGGTGATTCTGGCCCTCTACTCCACTCTCGTGAGACCCCACATGGAGTACTGTGTCCAGCTCTGGAGCCACCAACATAAGAAGGACATGGACCTGTTGGAGCAGGGCCAGAGGAGGGCCACAAAAATGATCAGAGGGCTGGAGCACCTTCTCCTCTGAGGACAGGCTGAGAGAGTTGGGGTGGTTCAGCCTGGAGAAGAGCATGCTCCAGGGAGACCTTATAGTGGCCTTCCAGTACCTAAAGGGGGCCTACAGGAGAGCTGGGGAAGGACTTTTTACAAGGGCATGTAGTGATAGGACGGGGGGAATGGCTTCAAACTGGAAGAAGGTAGATTTAGATTAGATATTAGGAAGAATTTTTTTACTTTTAGGATGGTGAGGCACTGGAACAGGTTGCCCAGAGAAGCTGTGGATACCCTATCCCTGGAGGTGTTCAAGGCCAGTTTGGATGGGGCTTTGAGCAACCTGATCTAGTGGCAGGTGTCCCTGCCCATGGCAGGGGGGTTGGAACTAGGTGATCTTCAAGGTCCCTTCTAACTCTAACCATTCTCTGATATGAGGGAGGAAGAGGGAAGATAAATTTGATCTAAAGCCCTAAACTCTAGTTCAGGGAGCCGGGACCAATTTCTAACAGTACAGCTGCATCGTGCCTCTTTTTGCTCAGGTGAGAGACTGCCTGGTCCTACAGGTTGAGGGAGTTCAGCTTGCATGTCTGCTTTGGACAGGATAGAAAAAGTCTAGCCACCTCCCTTTCCTGAACACATTTTAAACCTTTTGCAGTCAGTCTGGCTTTTGGAGAGCTTCGGGAACACAGTTTAGGAGAAGAAAGGAGGGGAATTAAAGATATTAGAAATGGGGATAAAAGTTACATGTTTCTGGGAAAGGTTAGGAAATAAAACAGAAGTAGAATTAGAGAACTTGAGAATATTAATAATTTTAGTTATTTAGTATCCAATAAAAATGAGGACTCTAAGGAGAAATAAGAGGTAACAGAGATGATAAACTTGATCAGGTGGCTTGATTCAAAGTCAACTGAAGATTCACTGGTTTCAGCAGATTTTGGATAATACTGTTGTGGTTTTTTTTAATAGTGTAGAATGAAAGAAAAAAAGCTTAAGAAATGGAAAACTTAAAGGAAATAAACTAGAAGAAAATATATAGGTCACACCTAAAGGGAAAGATCTGTTAAGTATTTTTTGAAAGCTGGTAATGAAGAGGGGAAGTTTCTATACTAATGAGAAGAGTTGCTACGTAGAGTGAGGCAATTCTTGTGACATCTAAAGGGAAAAGTACTGAAGGAATAAGTTCAAGCTGCTGAATATGTTGAAATAAACACGCTAATTGGTGTCATGTAACTAAAAGCAGTTATGTGAAGGACTGGGGTTACCCACTAGCAGGCATCCACTGTAGTGAGTAGGAAACTCTGAGAACTTACAAGATCGGTATTTAGTTACTGATTCTTAAATGGAAGGGAGTAACATAGTGCTAGGACATAGCGTGGGATTTCTCTCACCTGTGTGATAGATGTTTACCTCTTGAGTGGAAGGTGGGGGATGACCCTGTATATATTCAGCAAAGAGAAACAGGATCTCTTACCAGGCAGGGGACAAAGAGGCACTGAGGGTGTGGTTCATTTGACCTCCTTTAGACCTGTGCTATAGAAGGAGTTCAGTAGAAGAGCCTAGTTCTTCCCACAGGCTGTAAAGGGAGACTAACATGACCTGCTCAGATACAGACACCTACACTGTAAACATCTTTATTTGTTCAAGTGAATTCTGGCTTGGCATCCACATCTAAGAATGGAAAGACACGGGTGCTCTGTTATTATGGCTTGTGGTTAAGTGTCAAATGCCCTCCATTCTAGTGGAGTAAAGACTCGACACCTTTTCAAAATGGAAGCTGGCATTCCAGAGCCTCTAGAGATCTGCCCAGGTAGGGCTAACGACTTATGGTGAAGCATTGCAAGGGTATCATCTCTTTGCCACATCTTCACACACCTTCCCCCTAGGGGAGCGTATCAGGGGCAGCAGAAGCAAACCTGTTGTGACTCCTTGCTCCTCTTGTGGTGGTGTACATGGGCACCAGTGGTGGACTGAGGTACAAGGCTGGGTCCTGCAAGCATCATTGGCAAGAAGTGAGCGTGTGTACAGTTCACCCAGCTCTGCAGCAGGAAGCACCTTCAAAGAGCTGGAAATAGCAGCTGGTTGAATTGCCCCCATCTAGCAGTGATTGATTTACAGGTGAGCGTGTGTAGACGTGACAAGTGGTCAGACGGTGAGCTCCACAGGGACACTACTACTGGAGAGCAGGGTGTACATTCTGGTGACAGGCTTGGTGCTTGCCTGTAAATCACCTAGCACGTGTTTGGTGGGCCATGAAAAGTAAAGGATTTATTGAAGCTGGTTCCTGGGTGAAATTGGAGTGTTGCGCTGTATCGTTAAATAGGGTCAAATTAAAACATAAGAACTCATGTTTTGTTATTACTAGAAGTCAGTAATTTTAATCTTTTGTTTGGACTATAAATAATATGCAGATGTTACCATTCTCTCACGTTTCTATCATTTCCATACAAATCTGCTTTTATTACTTCAGGACTTTTGAGATTTTTGTTTATGCTGCAGAACTCCTAAATAAACACGTGTCTTTATTTTACTTACAAACTCCATTTAATATTTTTTCCTGTCAAGTTTTCCTGCTGTTTATTTGGAATACCAGCATATTATATGGTTGCTGCAGTATCATTTCTCTGGGTATGCAGTATAACGGATGTCTCTGGGACCGATTCTTTAAAAAAAACCAAACAAACAAACAAAAAAAAAACCAACCAAAAGAAAAAAGCTTTAATACTCTGTTATTGTGAAATGTGTTCAAGGTAAATTTTTCATGAAATTTTTGATAGGGAAGTTAGCTTAAAACAGGTTTTTTTATTATATTAAAATTCAAGGCAGTGGACTAATCTTTTTTTAAGAAAAGGAGGGGTGTCTAATTTAGTGTTGTGACTCTTCTGAATTATTTTCTTAAAGTATATTTTAAAAGGTAGCATTGTTGAGAGCATATTACAAAAAAAACCCCATAAACAGATCATTCTCATTATTGCACCTGTTTTCTTAAAGTGCTCATTGTCTCTGTGCAGGCTCATTTTATAATGTATGCATCTGGTAATGAAAATAATAATTAAATTCTTTCACAATGAAACTGTGATTGGGTGGAGGGTGGGGGTGGAGAAAGCTGAAGTAGTACTAGCAGCCAGATTCATACCCAGTAAAGCTAGCTAATTGAATAGTAAGGCTGATTCTTCACCTACTGTATTTTAAAGCCTAAAGTTATATTTTAAACCAGTCATTCTCTTTTTCAAATTGGCACTCCATATTTGGAAACACCACTTCTTTTTTTTCCCTTCTTGTTCTTCCCTTAATTTTTTTCCCTTTCCT
>VUYV01000051.1:2924556-2936732 GCA_008711295.1 Anarhynchus alexandrinus | reverse complement strand
TTTTTGCCTCCATTTATACTACTTGGCTCAACAAGTATCCCTAAGCACTGTTTACTTTCCTGTATGTCCTCTGCATCTCTTTCAAAGCCTATTCAAACAGGTCTACTCTTGAGTTAGGTCTTGAAAATAAGACATCAAATATTTTGAGAGCTTAGGACAAACTTCTGACAGTGCCCGAGCTCAGCATAGCCCTGGAGGTCTGTATTCAGGTCATCTTGCAGGCACAGATTAAAGCTGAAATAGTCTCCCAGCCTTGGACTGCGTAATGATTCCCCTTGTGTAACCGAGGGGAGGAAAATGAGATGGGAAAGACGTCAGACCTGGCTGGGTGTGTGGGTTTCAGCTTGGGGCAGCTGCAGTACCAGGGAGCATCTTTTCAGGGTGCCTTTCAGTCGTACCTGAGGCCTGTGGTGGCCTGAGTCCATATAAAATGTGATTTTGGGGAAGGCTGGTCCGATCCATGCATGTGCTGCACGTTTTTCCTTTGCTGCTGTCAGTTTTTCCTTTTAGTGGTTTAATAAAATGAATGTACAACCTACTTTTTCAATAAAGGCAAATGGCGTACAATATTAAAGACCTAAAAGATGCACTAAAATTATGGCATATGAACAAAAAGCAAAGTGACTGATTTGAAGCTGTTGCTCCATCATTAACTTGGAAACTAATTTTAGTCTTTCTTGAACTCATTTAAACTTTCTGTTTCGGTCACCACCTGTAGTATTTTATTCCACCACCCTTAGCATTAAATGCTTCTGCAGGACCTGTCTATTTACTTGTATTTCAATCAGTTGCTTTGTGTAACTTTGGAAACGTCTAAATTATCTCAGAATATCTTCTTTCCTGATGAGAAATCAACCTCAATCATTAAACCTCTTCATTACAACGTCTAAGGTCATGTATCACCTTTCTTTGTCTTGACATCTGTATCCTTTACATCAAAAATAAGAACCAACAATTTTTCTTTTGCTTGCTGCAGCAGCTGTATCCTTCAGCTATTCTTAGTGCGGATTATTTAAAATATATTCCCTCCCTTATCTTCTCCCAGAGTAAGTTTTTCCAGAAACTTTAAAAAAAAAAGAAAACTTTGGTGATGAAAAGCCAAGCTTTGGCATGGCAAAATCTGAGTGTCATTGGAGGATTTGCAACTACGTATGCCCCTTGCAAAAGTTTTGTTGTGTGAGACAGAACTCAATGGAAAACTGTAACTCTGCGGTTTGGTTTCGGCTTTTCTCTTTGGCTGTTACAAGAGAAGAGAGTAACCCAGGTGCTCAGCTGTGCTGGTGGCTGCTCTGGAGAGGTGGACCAGCAGAGCCCGTGTCTCACCGCTTACCTGCCAGCCTGCGTGGGAAGCAGCTTCTTCATCCCATGTAGCTTCCCTCTCCAGGGAACAGCTTCTTCCCTTCTCTGGGGAACAGCAGTGTTCAGCCTCATACACTCCCTGGCTCAGTCACAGACATCACATGGGAGAACAGGAGCGTTCTGGCCAAAGGGCATCCCTGTGAGAAATAACCACAAAAAACTTCTGCATCTTTCTCTGCGCAAAGCCATCCTATGTACATCAAGCCACGCACTGCCAAGAACTTTTTTTCTTAAATGAGTTGTATTTTGAGAGCGTGCAGTAGAAGACTGCCTGTTCAGTGTTTTTGTTTACATCCACAGAACTAGTTATGGTGTGTTACATGTGACTAAAGGGGAAAAATCGGTTATGGGGCCATTATCAAGTTCAGCAGGTTGTAAGTCTTACAATTTAAAAGTTCTAACAAGATTTAAAAAGAGCATGGAAATGTTTTGTCCTATGCTTTTCTTTTTTTTTTTTTTTTTTTTTTTTTTTTGGCAAAAAGTTAAGGGGGAGATGGCAGGAACCGAGAGCAAAGTAGGAGGGTGTAAATGCCTTGTGCAGCTGATAGAGGAAAATTGCTCACCCACTTCTACCATATAGCCATAGACTTAAACCCAGAAACCAGAGTTCAAATCCATGTCCAGGTTTGTCCTGTGCTTTGAATGAACCCATACAGACTACAACTCAGAAACTGAAACCCTAACTACTCTGATGGAGGAGCTCGACTCTGTAAATACAGAAGAAAACTAGTCAGAGGTTTTGGCACTTTCTTGCCATTTTTCTTGTGGGAGTTGGTAGTGCGGTGTATATAATACATGTAATGTATAACCAGTGTTTCAGTGTAAGTGAATGATACTGTGTCACATTTCTATGTCGTGTTAGTGGTTGTAAGAAAGTATGACTTTTTTTTTTGCTTACATTTAAAGTGAAACAGGAAATAAATCAAATAAAGCAAACAACTGAGAGGTGGAAAGTTGTTTTCTTGATGGGTGGATTAAAGAATTTTCTACGTGTTCTTTACCATTATGAAAGACTAGTAAATCCTGTTTCCATGTGGGTTGTTCAATTTTTATGAGTAATTGGTCAAGTTAATTTAAGTACACATTTTGGTGTTTTGTTTTGGGTTTTTTGTTGGTGTCTTTTCACACCACTGATACTCAGGTTTCTAGAATGTATTATGTTCTTGGAGGACATCTGATACAGTTCATCCTCAAAAAACATATTGAGAAAGGGTTGGTTTTTTAAATAATAGAATACAATCCAGTAGCTTTGTTCCAAAAGCACATATCAGTGAGCCTTCATTGTTCTTGAAATGATGCTTTTTCTCATTTCTCATTTGCATTCCTTGATTTCACTGCAGGAAATAGGAATGGGAAGATCTTCATAGATCTTCATATTTCCGATTATGGTTGGTTGCTGTCTGTGATTTCCCCCCCCATCAGTCATGGTCATTAACCTGCTCTTGAATTTATGGACTCAATTTTGCAAGTTTTGTGTTTGCCCTGTTGTCTGGACCCCCCCCCCCNCCCCCCCCCCCCCCCCCAACTGGTGTTGAAGCCAGTAGGTTGATTCATATGATTCAATTTCTTCTGCTCAGGTTCAGTCACTGTTGTCTTTGTACTTACTGATCCATATGCTCTTTGTAAGGTTCAGTAAAATAGACAATGATTCCATAGGCAAAATTCTTTTTCTGTATTTTTAATTTTGAAACTTCCTGCTGATAAATGGAAAAACTGTGGCTAGAAGCTTACCTGATTGTTATTAGAAATTCTAGCCCTTACGTTTCAGAAACATTTGTTAATATTGCAAAAAATAACTCAGTGCTATTGCTTTTATCTGACGACAAAGAAACATCTGCTTGAAGAGCTTACAGTGACCCAGTTTAAATAGTCTGAACTGTGCTAAAACCAGTTCTACAGTATCAGGGTGGTGTTTTTTCTTTTTTTTTTTTTTTTCCTTTCTCATTTTGGAAGAATCAAAGATAAATGTCTTGCTCATTAAGGAGATGAGCTATAATAAAACATATATGGATAACATGGCAGCAGTCCAAGAGCATTAGTATGCATGCCCTGATGGAGTTGTGATGGCAGCTAGCAGTCACTCTCAACTTACAGTGAAATGTTTCTCAGTGATCACGGGGAGCCCTCCTCAGTGAGCTGTACCTGCTCTGAAAGGAAGAAACACCCCCCAATTTAAGGCATTTGTTGCCTGGATTGGTGTGAAACCTGTTGATTTGGAGAACTAGTGCCCAACGTCTCCAGGGAGCAACATTTGTTATGGAGGGTCTGGACCACAGATGACAGCGTCTGTAGCTGTGTGAACAACTGCATTAGGATGGGGCGTGTGTATGTTGTAACAGAAACACATGGGTGATATACAGTCATGCTCACACAGGACTGGTCACACTAACAGATACGTCTGTTAATGTATGTGAATTTTGCTCCACGGGACAGTTACGTGAACTCCATCCATTGCTACTGCATGATACTCTATGCCCAGTTTTTTGATAGAGGCGAGGCTGAAGGTTCTTACAAAGAGCAGCGGTGGGAAATCAGATGTGAGAGTAATTCCTCTAGCCCTTGCCTGCTTCCTTCCCATATCTAATTAGCCATTGGGGAGGACAGCAAAGAGTGGGCGGCCGGCCAGATAAATTGTTACAGTGGATTGGATCTGGTCAGCAAGCTGCAGCTTGGGCATTCCTTTTAGGTTGCCAAAAAAAAAAAAAAAAAGTGTTTTATGTGAATTTCTGACCCAGCTTGCCTTGAAAGACACGTACATTAGAAGGTTGATGGTTGTTATGTTTAAAGACCAGGTTCTTTTTCTGTTCTTAAGGCTTTTGGAAGATCTTAGTAGTTTCTTTTCCATGATTATCTATTTATTCCCTTTGCTTAGGGTGGGAGTAATCTTTAGTGTTTCTCTGCATTATTACATGCCTCTTGCAAGCGTTCAGGCTTTTACTTTATTATCCTTTGGAGACTCTTTCACAGAGAAATGAACCTTGATGTCAGGTGGTAGTGAGCATGAATATTCCAGAGCCAAATTGCTCCTGCTGTGGAAAACCTCATACATAAGAAGAGAATTAAGGGAAGGAAATTTTCCATGAGGTTCTTCCCGCAGACATTTCTCATCTGTTCTTTATATTCCAATGGTGAATGCGACAGATCAGAGGAAAGGGCTGCTTCATGAGCATGGGAGATCCTTTGGGTAATGCTGGGATCCACGACTTACAGCCATCTGTGTAGGTGCACTCTGTGTACGGTCGTTAGATGGGGGTGTGTGTGCTCTAATGTTAATTGTGCTCTTGTGAGCAAGTAAATTTGGTCCTTTTATTTTTTTAAATGGTCAATACTTTATTGATTGGTGATGCTTTGTTTGATGGTTGTGATGCTTGTTAACACTAACATGCAAAATGTTGCAAGGAGGAAAGGTTTAGCGTTTTGTGTTGGTTCTCTCCCTAATACTCTGATCCATTAACCACTGAAAGTTGAAACAACCTGTAGGATGACATCTGGTAATTATGTATACAACTATTTTATAAAGAATGTAAGTTATATGTAGAGTAGTAACCAAAACATTCCACCTCCTTTATCTTTTTGAAATTAGTTCTCAGTTTGCTTTTTTCCAATACTGCATATTCTGCTTATCCATGGCTTCTCAATAGTAGTTGACTTGTACAGCAGAGAAGATGAACTAGTGAAATAATGTTGGTTTCATGATTATGGATGTTATATACATTTCTAACAGCTTAAACCGTTTTTGTGATGTTAATGAAAGTTTGGAAAGCTGAAAAAATTAAAGTTGCTTTTTGTTTGAAGAAAATAATTGTTCTCACAGTATTTTAATTTAGTGAATCTGTGTTTTTATGTAGATTCATGTCTCTTGGAGAATGTGGCTCATGTCTGTGATTGGCACACAGACATGCTTGTTAATCATCCACAAATGAAAATAATTGAAAAAGTGACAAAGGTCTTGTAAATGTTTTGAAATCTTTGGGTGCATTTAAAAAATTTCTGAAAGCTTCATATTTCTGATTCTTTAAATCAATTAGCCTGAGGGTGGTGGCGGGGATGGTTGTACTACTGGAAAAATATTAAGAATTAGACAAACTTGAATGAACAGTTTTACACTTGGAGAAACTGGAGTTATGTTTTGCGGTGTGCACTATATAGAAATGTAATGTGTCTTCTGAAAAAGCAGAGCAATTTTAGTGTGATCCATATCTTCCTAAGCCAGTATTTTGGCAAGACCTGCTGTAGTTTAAAAAATTTTTACAAGTATGGAGCTGTTGTGCATTCATTTTATTGAGGTAATGTGTTTGGTTTGAGGGTTTATGTTTACTACAAGATAAATGAGAGTGTTTCTAAAAGGGTCTATCTAGTGTTTCTCAGAAAGGGAAGAGAATAGATCAGGATAGTTGCCCAAGAACTTTCTTTCCCTTCCCCTTTTTATTTATTTAAAACAAACAAACAAAAAACAAACCACATTACTGGTTCTGATGACTTGGCCCATACCGAAGCTTACGGCACTGGCTTTGACTAGGAACAGGATAAATCTCACTTGCTCAGACTAAAGTTTCTGTTGACTTTAATGTGAGATTTAATACCACTTCTGAGTTATATGGTAGAAAATAGTCAAGAGGTCTAAAACTTACAAAGGTATTAGAGATTCATAAGCGTTCAAATTTCCTAGGCTGAAAAAATGGGGACCTTCCATGTTGCAAATTTAGATGTATGCAGTAAAGTGGGAATCCCTGCCTTAAGTATAAGGCAAAGCACCCTCAATCCTAAATTAAGAAAGCTGTGAAGTGAAATAACAAAATAGTAAGAGAATATTGTGTGGTAGATGGATTTCTGACACTCTTGTTAGCTGGAGAACAGGAGAGATTTGAGTCGCTGTGTGACCTAGGAATTGGTATCGTTGAAGATAAAACAAAGCATGTTTGGGAGAAGGAAATGCAGTTGGCAGCTGAGTACCCAAATACCCTTGATAACCAGAAATCACTGCTGACTACTGTTGGCTTCGGCTATTTGTTGGACACATGGCAACAGTATTACAGTGTGATCCTTGCTGGAACTGTACAAGTGTAATTAATTCTTCTGTTGGGCTCATCTGGTTGTCAGCTTCTTACTGTCTTCTCAAAGTGGCCTGGGGTACCAGGGTAAAGTATGCATGTCTAACGTAGACACACACACGTGGAAATGAAGTGGAGGTATACAAAAGATAGTTGCCTACCAGAGACTTCCAGTTTTTCACTTTTTATAACTAGCTGTATTTTCTGTAATCAGTGTGCTGCTTCTTGCTTTGTAATGATATCTGAGATTTCCAAAGACAATAGAGGAGTATTTAAATGAGTATCTCAAGGTGAATATTGGCAATGTAATGCTTTGGTGATCATACAGAGACCAATGTATTTGTTTAAAAAAGAATGAAAAAAACCAAAACAACAACCAACCAAAAAAAATACTCAAAAAACCCACCACTTCTTTTTTTTCTTTTTTTCCCCAGGCTTGTGATATTTCTTCAGCAATCAGGTGTGGACAAAATATTAGTTAATATGGCACAATCAAAAGTGTAAAATAGGTGCCTACTTTTCAACCCTCAATCACGCATCCTTAATTCTAAGAAGGAGGAAGTGACAGAGAAGCCAAGGGAGGTTGGTTAGGGTGGTAAAAAAAGAGGATTGGGGAATAGGGAAACTTCCTTAACTTTATGGAAAACATAATATAAACAAACTTGTGGAATTTTTTTTTATGTTGCAAATTATTGTTGAATGTAGGTAGGTCCCCATCTGCCTTTTAAGTGCAAATGTAGAAGAGGTGGTGTCTGGCAGAGCAGGGGAAGGAGCTCACAGACCTGGTTCTGTACTGGATGCCTTCAAAGGCTAAAAGTGGGAGGTGTAGCTTAGCCTTTGAGATTGCAGGAGTTGAAACTGATTTTTACATCATGTTTTTACCTTCCAGATATGGGTAGCTGCAGAGATTGAAGGCTAAATTAGAGCCTACGGTAATAAAGGTAGCCAAGTAGAATTATTAACAGACAACTGATTAAGGGAACTTTAAAGGATGTTTTTCACCATTTAAAGATGTTTCCAGACATCACTTTGCTCTGAAATGCACTTTAAAAAAATCCTCTGCTCTGCAGACAGCCAAAAAGCTGTGCTTGTGAATGTTAAAAATGACCTTGAGCAGAAGAACTCAAAGGTTGTTGGTGGCTTTGTACTGAATAAAATAAACTGGCGCAGCAATGAGAAAAAACCTGCATTAAGGTTCAGGGCCCTGATTCAGCAAAACACAATTTTAAACATGGATACAGTCCTTATTCTTTTGTGAATGCTCGTGTAATCTCTGATCAGGACACAAATTAAATGCTGGAATAAACCATATTCACATAAAGTGAGTACTATGAAGTGTTGATAATGTCCTTAGGTGGGTATCTGAGATGTCTGAAGCAAGAAGTGAACCCCCCAAAATAAGTCGTCCTGTCTGTGCAAGTAGTCAGCCTTGATTCTTTGAGATGCACCTTGTGGAGAGGTGTCCCCAGGTTTGGAAGTTACCGCTTTTGGCAGAACATCTGCAGAAGATGGTTGCTGGGAGTATTTGAGAGTTGTTGGGAGACTGAAATCAAACATCTGGTTTTACTAGCATAAATACTAGCATAAGATACCTGGGTATTAATTGAGATCTTGGTAGAATAACCTTAATTTCCTTTGTAATCGTATAAACTGTGATAATCTATTAAGACTCTTCGCCGCCCCCCCCCCCCCCATGGATATGGAAAGAATCACTATGTTTTGATCACTTCAATCTACATTATTCAGTACTTCTTGCCTTTAACTGTTACTCTTAAGTAGTAGTTATACTAGTATATAAGAAATTAATAACTAGTACATTGCATACTAGTATAAGAATTATAGCTGTATTAAGTATACGTGAAACTAATATGCTAATAATAAGGCTTCTCTACCTTTGCTTCTTTACATATAATTTCCATGACTTTAGTTCAGATGGGTAGAATTCATATTAGACAATTAAGTAGATGTACCTAAAATTTCATAATAATACTTTCATTTTTCAGGTGTTTTCCTTTTTCTTTATACCCATTTTAAAGTTTCTCTGTGCTAATGTTTTAGCTGTTATTTCAGTACTTAGTTTGTATCTTGTGATTCTTCCTTTTTCATGAAAACACTTATTTTTACTGAATTAGTACTACTAGTATATCAGTATATTAGCACTATAAAGAGAAATTTGTCAAATTTTCTGTTTAGTCAGGTTACTTAAAATGCGTAGCCCCCCCCTTACCTAATTTGCGCGTTTAAAAAAATTGTCATTGCTGTATGCTATAGATAGCTCATAAACAGCATTAACAGAATGTATAATAACGAGAATCGTAATTTACACCACTTGCCTCTAGGAAATTCTTGCGTGCTGTGCTAGATCAAGGGCTGCTTTGGATGCTGCTGGGAAGTTAGGTCAGCAACGATGGGTGACAGGGTCTCAGGACAATTTTTCAGCGGTTCCCTGTTAATACCGGTACTGATCAGAATATCTGCGTTTGTTCCAAAGAGAATGTTTTCATCAACAGCATCTTTGCTTTGGCAGATATGGTTTTATTTAATAATGGGGCCTAGGTGGGAAGAGAATGCATTACATTAAATTCTGCCATCTTTATCCCCTTTTTTTTTGGTGCGCAGTTACACTGCATACGAAATAACTGCCTTGTGCTTAAAGAATGTTGTAGTCAGAATCAGCAGTTAGAAAATGGCAGAATTAAGGTTGCGTGGACAGCCTGTGCTTGGGTGGGTTGTAAAATGCTCGTCCCACCCGTTACAGGGCTTGTACGTGCTCGTGCGAGCACGCCTGTGTAGGGAGCCAAGCGGGCAGAGAACAACCTGCCTCTCTGCGCTTGCTGGCCATGAGAGACTGTAGCCACAAAGACCATTTTTTTATCAGATGGTTAGAAATGAGTGAGTCTCTAAAGTTATAGATGTTACGGTGTCACGGTGGTTGTGCGTGCGGGCGCGCAGGTTGTGGCTGTAGCTTTTGTGTTGGGGCTCGGTGCCGAGTAACCGCGCTCACTGCTTCTGTCTGATGTTCTTAGGACAGCCTGATTTGGAAAGTTTTCGCTGGACTGTTGTGGCCCTGGAAGAAAGCTGCTAATTTGTATTTTTGGGTTTTGGCTTCTACTTCTGGCAGGGCCACACAATGTGTCCCATACTTGGCAGCAACGACTACCTGGCTTGAAAGCTTTTGTTGTGTCTTTAAATCACCCTGCTCAGCTGGAACATTGCAACACGAGTTCTTTGTTTTTGTTTTTGAGGGTTTTCACAACACTTAATGTTTGGAAAACCCATAATATATTTTTGTCTTGTTACATGATGGAGAAACTTAAGAAACTGGGGATGTTGCATGGCCAGCTGTGCATACTGGGAAAATACTTCTTGGTACGTTCTGCTAGGCTAACATGTAACATGTGAACTACTTAAACTCTCCTAATCCCTTTTCCTAGTAATTCTGGGGTGAACTGGAAAGTTTTCTAGGAAGCGTGGTGTAGGACCCAGTACTGCAATAATTGTGTAATAGGCAAAGTGACCAAACTTTTTTTTTTTTTTTTCCTAACAACAGTTGGCTGCCTGTATGGCACCCTGTCATTCAAAGGCCACAAAAAGGACACGTTTGTGCAGAAAGATCAATGAACCACATGTTTGGATCTGCTTAATCTCCGCTTGCCGGAGGCCCTGAGGTGGTGGAGAAGGCGTGGGTGGTGGCCTGCCACCTCTCCTCTCCCGCACTGCTGGGGCTGAGGAGCAGAGGCTGGCCGGGTCCGTAGGGCAGAGCAAGCCTTGAGACCGCTCTGAGTAATCACAGGGGTTGTTCTGACATCCAGGCGTGGTGGGAACGCCGTGGCCCTCTGTCCAAGCATAACAAACGCCTCGGAAACCTTGGTAGGTCTGTGGAAAAGCGTCTGTGTGGCGTGAGTTCCTCCTCTGCTGATACAGAAGGCACCAACACTGAAATTACTGAAAACTAATGCTTAAAATGGTTAAAGCCTTCTAACAAGGAAGGTATTTGGGGAGAAGAGCCACTGTTCTCGGGAGTGACGAAGTGAATCTATTTTAGTGGCAGGTGGAGGGTAGTGTTATAGCAGTTGTGACACAACTGCCAAAGCCGTGTCCTTCTTCAGTAAACTTAAATGTGTTTTGTTCCTGTCTAATACACTACAGTACTTAAAAAATGACTGTACAAACCCAGCCTAGCTGAAGCCCTCGGTGCTCAACCAGAGAAGAATCACAACCCCCTCTGCTGGCACGAGCGGCTCCTTCTTCCTCTCCTCCTCAAGGGCTTTGCCTGGTCGATAGAAATAGTAAAAGACAGCTCTGAAGTGCGATGCTGGCTCCTCTTGATTAAGCTGAAGTTATTTTAACCCATGCGAATTTCTTTTTTTCTGCAGAACCCATTCGTATTTATCTTTCCCTGCAGAAATTTGATAGTTTAATCTGACCAATAACACCGCCACTAAACCAGATGAGAGGGTAGTGATAGTTTTTCTCCGCTTTCAGGTGTGGGAACCCACATTACGTTATAACTAAGCTTACAGAAGGCTGCTCCTAGTTGGCAAACTCTTTCTTACTGAAGTTGCAATTGGAGGTTCTGTGTGCAAATATGTTTCTGGAGAAAGCTCCCATCCCTCCGATGCGCTGAGAGTTGCATTTGAATAACGCTGCCAAATCCATTGGGTAAACTTGTGGTTTTGTAGAGTAACCCTGTGTTCCTAGGGCCTTTCCTAGAGGTTGTCTCTGCGCGCTTGCTCAAGTTTTTTAGAAAGCCTCTGTGCGTCCCGTCAGATGATGAGCAGGCAGGCTGGGCGATTAATTTATTTGGTTTTTTGTTTCCCCAAGTGCATACAGTCATGCTCTCAAACTCTTGGTAGGCCTGTCGCATATTAATATCCTCTCCTCTACTTCCTTCTTGGCTCGGGATGACTGGGAAGGAAATAAGAGGTTAAGGTGAGGAGTGGATGCTCTTTAATTTGTTCTCATAAAACACGTATGGTGCTTGCCAAGGCAACCCTCTGCGTGTTCCTCACCCTCCTCCTGCCCGCCTCGCCCAAACACGCAACGTATCCTGCTAGGTGCTGCCACTTTCACTTGGAAAGATATTCTTCGCCCACAATATTTGCGGAGGGGTTGAGCACCCCTCTCCACCTACGGGAGGAGAGCGGGGGGACATCCCTGCATGGCTCCGACACAGCCCCTCGCTCCGGCGGGGAAATGACCCGTACAGTTGGGTGGGTGGGGGGGCAGGAGAGGGATGTGGAGAGCCGGTGGAGCCTTCGGTGTGGATAACGGCACCGTTCCTGGGAAAGGGCCACATCCATAAATCCGTAACGGCGGCAGTGGTGTCCCACGTCCCTTGGCAGGGCCGGGATGCGCTGCCGCCTGCCCGGGAAGGGTTAAGAGGAGACAACATCCTGTTAAAGACCTTGTTTTTAATTTTGCCTCTCCTCGCACTGGCACAGATCCGGCTAAGAGCAGCCCAGATTAGTTCGGAAAAACCTTTGAAGAGATTTAAGATGTCCTTCAGCCAGTTTGAAGGTTTTTGTCTTGCAAATCCAGTACAAGGGCGCCTGCAGGCATCTCGACCCTTGCTGTGCTGCTGATGCAGCTCAAGGTCACGCTAACCCGCCCTGTGACATTCAACAGCGCACACACACACACACAAAAATTATGCGGTGAAACTGCTTCAGCATTCAGCCAACCAACAACTTCCTCAGTTCCTCACTAAGGGAAGAAGTGTGTATATATATTTTTTTTTTCTTTTTGTCGTCTTTTTTTTTTTTT
>VUYV01000051.1:2903863-2924485 GCA_008711295.1 Anarhynchus alexandrinus | reverse complement strand
TTCGTAGATTTTTTTTTTTTTTTTGCTGCAGGAAATAATCCAGGATTTCTGGTGTGTGTGATGACAAGGTCATTTCTTAATTAGAACACATGTAAAGAACAAAGCTAAATGGCTTCAAAACAGCTTTGTAGTTGATGGAGAGGATTTAAATTATTTAAAGAGATAGTCACCCAAGTATGATGGAAACTGAATTCTAAACACATTAACTCTTTCAGTGCTCTATGGTTTCCATATGCTACTCAAAAGAAAATGTCAAACTTGATGAGCATTATTGCAGCTGCTGTTAAATGAACAGTTTTACATCTGTTTATAGTTAAGGTTGTATTATGCTTATCAGTTATGAAAGCAAGATCTCTTTTTTTTTTTTTTTCTTCAAATATTCCGTGCTGGCTAGAGATCAAGAGATAACCATATGAAATTGCTTCTTGAAGATCAGTGACTTAATATCTGCCACATTTCCTATTTTGGTGAATGTATTAGCATAAATATACGTGTGTGTGGGTAACTACATGTATGAATTACAGTGCAAGTATACAGGTATTATTTCAGAGCTGCTCCTGGGAGAAACGGGACTGCTGTCCTCAGTACTCAACATGGTTGCAAGGCATAAGAATAAGAATATGAAAATGTGGATTTGAGATTAGGGAATGTGGACTGAAAGGAGAGAATTAAGATAAATGGCAACTTTCCTTAGTTTGAAATTACAGTGAACTGGCTGGAAAGACTAACCATAGGAGGCATCTTGGAATTTGAATTTTGTTCCTCAGATATGTTTGTTTCTTTGACTCAAAGCACCTAAATATAAAGGCATCGGTACAGCTGTCCTTAACCGTGGTTTGGAGTGGTTGTATGTGAATTACCCATCCTTTCAATCTTATCCCCCTGTTTTTTTATTTTTATTTTTTCTTGTTCTGTCTTCTGGACTTGTTGTTCTGTCAGTGCCTGGGGGCGAGTAAGGTGGCCACCCTTGGGTGGTTGCCTTGGGAGCGTGGAGCCCCAGCGCTAGTCCCTGGATCTTGGCTCCTGCTGCTGGAGGGGCCGACCCCAGCGCCCCCACAGCCAGGGAGAAGCTGGATTTACCGTGGGCTGCAGGACCTGCCTTTTGGTACCAGCACACAGGAACATCCCAGGTGGCTGCTTAAGAAGATAGGGGAGGGGTGGGGGGAGGGAGAAATGTTTAGAAATTGTTCACCAAGAGGGAAAAAGAGGAAGGAAGAAAAAAAAAAAAAAAAGAAGCATTGAACAGAAACTTTGCTGGTAGACTTAGGGCTGTATGTATGCTCAGAAATGGCGCTGCGTGGTGCATCAGAGAACTAAAATGTGGAGAAATAAGTCTTCCCCCTGTAGTCAGAAGTCTAGCACTTAACTCAGATTTAAGCCCTTCAAGTGTAAATGACATAAAATTTACTGAGAGTTTATAACTTGTTCTGATTTTTTTGTTTGTTGTTTTTTTTTTTTTTTCCTGGGGTAAATCTTGTTCAGCTGGAACATGAGGGACAGCAAATGTCAAATGTCGGGCTGAAATGGAGTCTGCTTACTTGAGAGCCTGTGCTGGCTCTGAGGACCTCCTTCTGAGAAAGCAGGAAACTGCATTTGCCAGGGTAGGGAGGGAAGATCAGGCGCTATAACTTCTCTCCTCTTTGGGCTGCTTTCCCCCCCCCCCCCTTCCTTGTGCTATCGGGCTCGGACGGGGCTTGTGGGAAGAAACCGATGGGGGGGGGGGGAAGGGGCTCCACGCACGAAAGATGTATCTATGACGGGACTGATGTGCTGTGTGAAATCTGCACATCCCTGCCCTTGCCCGGGGTGTGCCGTGCCCTTAATATTATGGGAGACCTAAGCTCACCTGCTAGTAATTTCTAATTTACTGTCCTAATTCATCGATTTGTTATCCCTAATTGTACTTCATTTACTTCTGTGTAGTTTCCAGTACCTAAAGGGTTGAAAGGTTGCTGTAATTGGCACCCGCAGCTGCTCTTTCTTTTGACAGGGGATAATTTTGCAGCCTCTGCTTTGTGTGACAGCTGCCTAATTGGGCATTCTCCCCTTGTAGCGAGCCTGCCTCCTCCAGCCTCCCTGCTGACAAATGGTGGTGGATTATAGATGAGGACACGCTGACCCGTTCGACCTTGCTGAGACAGCGGGGAGGGGCCTCCTGCTACTTGAGGGAGGCTTTGGGTCATTTAAAGGACAAGGTCAGGAGCCAGGTGGGGAAATGACATGATATCACATGACAATAGCCCGGTGACACGGTCAGTATGTCAAGGACGAACTCATCAGTATTGATTAACGCCGCTTGTTCCCGGTGCCTCCGCGAAGCCACGGGTATTTCAAAAATATTTTGCTAATTTATTCTAGGGAAAGTGCCAAACGTTGTTTTCAGGGTTATTTTGGGGAGTATCTGTACAGTGTTCTCTTGCCTGTATGGATCACATGCAAAAACAGTGTTGTTAAAGCCCCACCGGTGTTAATTTATAGGGTTCATCTCGATGGTTTTTGGTAAAATGTACATCTGCAGGTACTGTAAGGAAAATGCCAGGAAGGATGCATGACGGGGCAGAACTTNTTGGGGGGGGGGGGGGGGAATCCCTGCTTTTAAATTTCAGCATTTTGCTTTTCACTCTTACTTGCAATGCACGTGTATGAACCTTTATGAAAACACATGTATCTGCATATGTACGGCTGGTGGGAATGTGGGAGAAGTGTTTGAATGGAAAGAACCGACGGGAAAAGTTAAATATAAATTGAACGTTTAAAGAAAAAGTCTTATATTAGCTCAAGGGCGATACAGTTAAGGTAATACCTTGCCTGTCTTAAGAACTAACACAGTATCCAGCTACGCCAGGCAATAAAAACCTGCTAAGTGGGTTTTCGAAAATGTTGTGAATACAAGTGACAATATTTTGAGAGCATCTTCATGTTGCATTTCTATGCTAATAAACTTCAAGGTAAATGAACAGCTTGTTTGACATTTGCTATGTTAGACAATAATAAAATGCTTTCTTCTGGAGTAATTAGACTTGATAGATTGATTACGTTAAGAGGTAAAGATAAATACAATCAAAAAGAAAACTCTCTCGAAGGGAGCATGTTGCCTGCTTTGGAGCTTTAAACGCTGCGGTTCTGCTTTAGCCGACGGCTCGTGGTGCGTCTCGCACACACGCGTGTGCGCACACGCATGCACCCACACGTGCACGCACGTACGGGCACGCGCGGCGTGCGCCGAGTTTTCGAAACAGCCTGTTCAGCCGGGAGAGGGGTGTTCACCCAGGAGCGCACGGTCCCCGTTCCCACGGGATCTGATTTGTTGTTGGAAGCTGTTGTGTCTGAACCTCGTCAGTTCACCGGGATGTAATTTTACTCCCCCGAGGTAAAAAGCCGTCAGTGGTAAAGTGTGATAAATTAGTTCACTCAAGTAGATGCGCGTGCGTGCGTGTGTGTGTGTGTGTTTAATTCTGACCTTGCTGTGCATGTGTTTAGCTGCTCTCGGTGCCCGAGTCAAGCCTGGTGGAGGTTTAATCCTGTGCCCTTGTACACGTATACTTGATTAGTAGTTGTGGTTATCTCAGCAGAAGACATTCCGCCCTCCTCCTTGTATTGGTCGGGACCCAGGCATTGGGGAGTCAAGTCGAAGGAGAAAGAAAAGAGGTTTTGCATTAGTATTCTATGAAAGCCTTACTGTCTGCAGAACAAATTGATTGCTACAGTGTACCTGTGCTTGGCACCACTGCTGTGAAAGAAAGGTATGGTTGTAATCTGTTTTATTGTATTACATATTGTGACACTCCAGGAATGTTTAACATTCAGCTCTTCTATGGCACATGCTTGAAGTCTAAGTAAAGAAAAATATGTGAATGAATGAAAAGTATGCGAGGCTGTTGTTATCGGCAGCTTTGTTTACTACAACGAACTAAGTAGCCCCTGCTAATGAGACAATTTTATTGTATGTGCCAATGGCAACGTAAGGAGATGGATAACCGAATTCTCTGTATTATATGCAGTTACTCTCATCTGTGTCAGTAGTTGCTGCGTATCTACACAGATAAAATTCTAATTAACCTTTTATGGGGGTTTTGATTTAGCTTTTAAATTTGAAATATACTTGAACATGGATGTGTTTGCCTCTTTAAATGAAAATGTGGGGTGTTTTCCTAGTTTTTAATCTGCTGCAGTGGTCCTACATTGGGGGGGGGTATGTTAGGGGAGTTATGAAAATATGAAAATCTTAGATGTGCTGCTGTGATAAACAGAACAAGAACAAAGCTGAGGAAAAGTCTTACAGGATTTGAGCCTGCANACACCTATATTTTAATGAGAAAGCTACTGCTCTTCATTTCCTAACTCAGCTGCAGACTTTACACAGTTGATTCTCTGGTTTTATAGGTGCTCGGCTGGTGTCAGTTGTGTGTTTGATGGGAAGCGTGAAGCACTCCATTAATAAAATTCAGGCTCTTTCACAGAGAGCTGTGCTTAATGCTTCGTTCTTGGCATCACTGAAGTTGTGTTGGTGATTATTTGGATGTTTGCTTGTGGTCACTCCAAAACATCTGAAGTATCTGCTCTTGTCATGCATACGTTCCTGACTAATTAAGTTTAGGACAGGTGGCAGACTCATCCCGGCCATTTAAATCTGCATGTAAACCTAATCTAATAACTTGATGAGAAAATGAAAATCCATCTTTCCTGGTGTGTTATCACCACGCACAAGCCACAGAGGTATTTGCAAAATCCTCTCTCTACTCTTTGTCCTGGCAGGTGACAAGTAAATGAGTTGCTTTAAGGAAATGAGGGACTTGGAAGACGCTGTATGCTGAGGAGCAGTCATGCACTATAATAGTTACTTCTGTCATATGGCCTTGCCGACTTAAGATTAACACTTTATAGATGTGCAGTATATTTATATGAGAGTACCCTTGAGCTTACATTTTACACCTTGCAAAGAGCCTTACGCATGCAAGTCGTTGATCTTCGAGATCCTTTGACAGCTAAAAAAATTTTGAAGAATCCCAGATAGGGAGGCTCTGTGATGTGATTGCTTGTACTCAAATAATGATGACTTTAATTACAACTGATTAGTCAAAACTTATTTATTCAAAGCAAATATTTTGTGAGTGAGCTATTCTTCCCTCTGGGTTTTGGGTTGTTTTTTTTTTGAAATATAAACATATGTTGTAATGATAACAAAAGTCAGTAAAAACAGTTGCAAAATCTACACAGCAGATCGTAAGATCCGGGGACTTGACCATATCTAACAAGATTTTGGAAGTTACTTGCAGTAATAGTGCAGAAATGGTTAAGTCTTATCTTAAATTCTGTATTGACTTTTTGTAGATTTTAACCAGTTCGTGGCAGGCAGTTGAGTTCTGAAGGAGGTGTTAGATAAATATAGGGCAATACTGCATTTCAATGCAATTAACTTTTGTTCATAAATAATTCAACCTATGACTTTAAATAAATGATTAGAGGAAAAGAAAATGACATGTGATTAAATCCAAGTCCTTGAAAACATTTTACCAGTTAAGATTGCTGTGCCTGCTTTGAGACATCTTACAGTTCTTCTTTTGAGTAGGGCCAGTTCTGGGAATTGTGGGGGTTTTGTTTTGGTTTGGGGTTTTTTTGTCAATTATTAGTGTATCAATAGAAATATGAGGTAGATTCTTTAGATCACAGTTAGGAAGACTGAGGAGTGTGTGGTTTTGATATCTTAATTTTCCTAGTGCCATGGGTACCCATATCAGCTTGGGTAGCATGTGATTTTCCTGGGTTTCTTTTTTTAAAATGGAAAGTGGAAGGATGTTTGTAGAATTAAAACTTTTACTGCCAACTTTACTGAATGAGCATATCTGATAACACTAAAATCTTGAGAATTTTGGCAAACAACTTGGCCTGGAGTGGACTGCTGTATTTGGGGGGGGAGGGGTGGGTGGCATGGCACAGTACATGACACCCCAAACACAATCCCCATAAAACAAGCAAATAAAATTAATGAGATTTTAAAAAACATTCTTATTTTACATTGGAGGCATGCAGTTGATTCCAGCATTGGTTAAGTGTGTAACACCGCTTTTCCTCTGAAAATACTTAATCAAGTTTTAAGTAAGAGTTGGTGCTTGAGCGTATCGTCAATTTGGGCACTTGAGAGGTGAATTCCAGTTTAGTCCGCTTTTGAAAGGTAGCTGTGCCCTGCCGGAGATGGGGAACAGGCATTTCACAATCTCCACCCCCTTTCCTTCTGTTATCATGCTTTACCATAGTAAAGAAAAGAGGAAGTTGAGGCGTTGCATAACTTCTCGAAGTAAATAGATTTTCTGTGCAGATACTGAAGGCAGCCTTAACTCAACCGGGTTCCTGCTAGTGCTAAAGGCAGCTGTGTAATTAATGGCCTTGTGTACTGAACTGAGACTGCTGCGAAACCTCTAGAGGGAATTATTTTGTCTATTGTGTTGGTTAACTTTCCCTGAAAATGAAAAGTGTTGCTGATACTCCGTTGGGGTGATGGGGGAGGATTTTACAAGGCCTGATGAAATAAGCTCTGGCATCTTTTTCCTGACCACCGGACAAAGCATCTGCAGCAGCATAATGGGATTGAATGATTGAAATGGAGTCATTAATAAAAATGTGATCAGTCTTACTTGAGGGGGCGAGCATAGTAAGATAAGAAAGTGGAAAGCAGCACTTCCAAGTTTTTGTGTGTTTTTAAGATGTTCTTATTGCGAAATCGTAGAAAGATTTGGGACCTGGTTTTGGCACTAGCATGATTGCCTATTGCAGTCACGGTACATGATCTAGAGTAGACGGTTATTAATCTTCTTTGTCTAATCTATAGTCCTGAAAACATTTGAAAAAACTGGGGCTTCTTAAAAGTTGCAAACACCTTTTTTTCATTGTTTGGATCTTTGCTTCTGCAACATCAACCGTTAGAGGTTTAGGATACTTCCTCTCTTCTCATATTTACATGTTTTGTAAAGCCAATGGCAGCCGCTTGATCTCTTCTCTCACTCTGGCAAAGAGTATGTGTGGCAGGTATCTGCAAGTTCTACAAACAAATAAGTATGGGAGCCAACTTCTTTAGTGAGTTTGGTCAACTTGGAAACTTGCGGCTTCTGAAGCTGGAGTTTGAGTTTGTGAGAACTCATCAGGAAAAATGTTACTATCAATTATTAAGCGATTGTTACTATCAAATATTAAGCGATGAATATTCTTCATATGCTTTTTGGCTCTGTTTAAATGGGAGGCAAACTCATTTCTGCAGGCTTAGGTCTAGTTAGTGGTGTGACTTGCAGAGGATGCTCAGTCAGGCTTGGTGTAACTGAGGGTTCCAGAGCCTGGGCACCACGGAGCAGTTCAGCACCCGCAAAAAAGCCGCCTGTCTGGATTCACTTGCTACTGCAGCTTCAGTCACCTTTCCTGCATAGTGCTGCTGCTAGCATGGACTGATGGAGGGGTTTTTTTTATATACTGGTGTGGGTATGGATGAAGGCACACCCTGTTTTCTAGTCCCTCTGATCCATCCTATGCTGTGAATGTCTCGCAACTGAAATAGACTGGTAAAAAGCAGGTTTTGGACAGCTTTCTAAAGCAAGGAAAAAAAAAAACGGACCTGTTTGGGAAGGAAGTGCTTAGATGTGTACGCACGTTTATACATACTTCAGTATGAAAGATCCTTGCTTCAGGATAAAAAAGACTTTATTTTTCCTGGTTGGGAAAGAGGCTGAAAGCGGGCAGTAGATCAGAAGAGCCACTGCTGCAAAACGGGCCTGCTGCTGCCATGCGGTGGTCTTCCCGCTCCAATCAACTAAATAGTGCTTGCCCAGCTCATTAGGACTGTTTCAGCATGTCAGATCTCTGAGAAATAGGAAAAGTTGGTGGAATTATGTTTTTGATCCTAATGCCATCGTTCATCTTGTCAGTTCAGTACTGACACAGTTGTTTGCTTTGTGAGAATGTCGTTTCAGCAGGTATAGTGGAAAACCTGTATTGACTGTACTTGACTGACACACATCTCCCCCTAAGGGTGAGGGCAGTGCTGGTAATTTTTCTTATTTTGGAAGATAAAGGCATTTACTGTGGTCTGCAAGTCCTTTCCTTTGGTAGACCCCATTGTTTTCTCAAGTTTAGTGTACTCAGTTGTCGTTTTGTTTCACCAGTAGGAAAAAAAACAACCACAACATGCCCACAAACTTTAGAGACAGAATATCTTGTAAAGGGCCAAACTGAAATTTAGAAAATCTTTCTTCCTTTGCTATGGATATGGACTTCATGTGACTGTGGGCAAGTTGCTTGATCTTCCCCTGTGCCACTGTTCCTCATGTGTAAAGTGGGAGTACTTCAAAGAACTGCTGTGATATGTTCATTGATGTTTGTGAGGAGTTGCATTTTGTTCAAAGACAAAATAACTTTTTTCTTACAATTTTGACAGTGCTCAGTAGCCTCCAACGTGGTTTAGACCCGCGCAGTGCACGTAATGAGAGGTCCTGGTGAACAATGAAGGAATGAAATTACTATGATCAGTCTGTAAAGAGCAGCAGCCATCTAACATCAGATATTTAGATGTCAGATCAAAATAGGTCTTTGGTAACCGAAATGACTCTTACTTGTCATTAGTTTGCGTGTGGGCAGGGGTTTTTTATGACCTCGTGTTATGTATAAGTAGTATAGAACTGAATTCTGTAGTTCAGTCAAGTCTGAAATAGTTTGGTATTTTCTTTTCCAGAATCATGTAGTGGACATAAAGTCTATGAAGATCCCTTCTGTAGTTAGGAATGTTGCCTACTGTCTGCAGCTTGGTGGTGGAGTACCTCAAGGTTTTTTTTAATCATGGAGTTTTTAAATGGTGGTTGCATGTTGCATTGGAGAAAAACAGGATGCTTGGTCAACTTCAGACACTTTCTTCTTCTCAGCTTTTCTATCTGTGACTATCATTTTAACAAAGAAAATAATTTCATGGAAGGGTGGTTCAGATGCAAGTTTTGTGTAATTTGCTAGCGTGGACTCTTGTACATAGTTACAGCTGACAGAGTACAGTCAACGTAGGAAAAAGTCTCTTATCAACAGTTCCCTTCTCCTATGAGCATTTCTTCTGTTGTCCACAATTTCTGAGGTCACTATGTCAAAGGTTTTTGTAGCATTCAGCTAGTCAGGATGGAGTGCAGACCAATTTGAAATTAAAAATGGCTGGATGAGCTTTACTATGCAAAAATGAAACTTGTAATCAAATTTGCCAATTGAACAAAGAGAAACATTTAACAAGAGCAGTTTTAATGGTAGTGCGTAGAGTGGCAAAGGTTTTTGCTTACGTATCCCTATCAAATAGTCTGGGGTTTTTGGATGTGCATTAGGAAAACTGTCATAAAAACTGTTACCTTTCTTGTGATTGATATCCGTGAGGAACGTGGATCGTGCTTACTCTTGGAAAATATCCATTTGCTTTGAAGTAAGGTAATTGAAGGTGAATATAAGAATTCATGGAAAACTCAAGAAAGGTGCTTTCAGTAATAGGCTATGTTCAGATATATTAGCAAAAAAAAAAAAAAAGACTGTTGTTATTCCATGTTCTTTACAGTCATTCATGTCTTAACAGGCAGCTAACGAAAATAATTTACATTCAGTGCACACTTTGCTTCCCATATGCAGAAGTGTATTACAAGAATAGTTTAGTCTACTAGTTTTCATTTTTGTAATCTTCCCCCTCACCCCCCAATATAAGTGGAGCTTTTGGTCTGAATGGTGATGAATAGGGAGTATCTTACTGATTTTTCTCCTTCCTTCCCTTTCTCAACAACAGACGATAGAGTCAAGATGTTTTATATCTTCCAATCTTCCCTCTTGTTCCATTGGTCGAGAACACAATAAAAATAATGTAACCTTTGAAGATTTTGACTTCCCATCCATGTGCATTGTAACATGATGTTTATTGCAGTTCAGTGGAAATACTTCCTACAATGGTGGAGAAATATAGCTGATGTTTTAGGAACCACGCTACCTAGAATTTCACCTCTGGCTTTATATTTCAATGAAGCAGGCTGCTTGTATCCTTTAACAGTGGGCAGTATCCTACATCATTTTGTTTCTGCTCTTCTTTTTCTTACTCTTCAGGACTTCACACGTGTGAGACAGTGTCCCAGGCAGCTTGGATAGCCTCACTGTCTTCACCTGCAATTCACGCTTTTCTTCCTTATACCTCCTTTTCCCTACAACCCTTCCTTTCTGCTTAGTTATCCCTGTATCTTGTCATAGTATGTAAGCACTTTGGGGCTGTAGTCTGAATTTACGGGAATATAAAATGTTTTACAATAGTAATTATGCCATGCAGTGTTTCCCAGCAAATGTCAAGTTCAGACAGACTTGCTCTCATAAACCTGGCAGCATATAAAGAAGGCAAGTGGAATTTGCATCCCAGCGGGTTATTCTTGGTAAGCCAAACTGTTCACCTTCAGAAGTGCTACAAGCAAGCTCTGGGTTATGTGATTTAGTAGACATATACCAAAGGGACTTTGGAAGGAAGGGTTAAGTTTTATTTGCAATAAAACTGAAATCAGAGGTAGACCCAGTAAATCAAATCCCTCCGATCCGAGGAGCAGGAGGAGAAATTATGTTCAAAAAAAGTGGAGAACTTGCAGAATTAAGTCTGCTGTTTGGGCTCAGAAGGTTGTTTCATTAAGGCAGCTGCGACTCAGAAAGCGTTCTTTGTTTCATTGAAAGAGGTCTGGGTTTATGTTTAACCAGTCCCTGGGACAGGTACTTTCTCTGCCTTCGCCTTCCTCCTCAAAAGTTTCCTTGTTCATGTCATCTTTGGCACCATTTGCTGTCATGATTAAAAATGAATAAATAAACATTGTTGCTTTGAAAATAAATTTTCCTAGGAGCAGTATTTCCTTTCCTTCTCTGGTCTTTCTGGTCTTTCTTCTAACTTTGCCCTCTGACGTGAAAACAGATTGCATTGAGGTAGGGATACTGTCATTGTACCAGCCAGGGAAGGAAAAGAGCTTTCACTAGATTTTTTAATAGCAGCAGCTCAAGAGAAGGGGGGAAGCCCTTTCACGCTATATTTTAGCCCTTCTGTACCCTTTTCTCCCTATCATTAATCTTTGTGTTCTGTTGATCTTCTAGTGTGTAACCACTCTTTCCTTCCCCTCCATTCATATGTAGTAAAAGAAGGGTATCAGGTGAAAACTGTAACAGCAACATGCATTGTTGTACTGCAGAAACAACAAATGCATTTTTTCTTTTGTAAGAGGAAGGGAAAACATACTTTTTCTGGAGGCCAGTGTTGCTCTAGGGCTTCATTTAATTGTTTTCCAGCTGAACTTGTGTTATGTATGTACTGAGCACCTCACAGGTGCCGATGTATTTATTTTAAGCTTCATACAGTCTATGATGAGGGAAAGGGAACAAACAGTATGAGGAAAGGCAAGAAACGTCCATCATTTGTGTTTTGGCTTGTGGTTTAGCAGGAGGTATTTTGGTGGATTTGGATTAATTTTTGCTATGGTGATTTACTGTTGGAAGAGAGGAAGAAGCAGCCTCCAGAGTGTAGATGATCTTCGCCTGGGGAGCAGTGCAGCAACATAATGGAATTTCCTGTGTGAGAGGTGCCTGAGTATTACAGTAAAAACGGGTGCTTGTGGAAACAAAAGGGTAAGGAAGAAGGACACGATAAGTGGTTAGGCTATGTGGGCAGAAATGAAAGAGTTATTAATGTCTGTAGAACTCAGATGAGAAATTCTAAACTTGATCTAGAGCAAGAGAAAAACAATTGAAAACTTGAAGTAAAGGGTTATATGGTCAGAGTGTCTTGAGGGGAAGAATTACAATAACAGCTGTGTTTTGTGTAGTGTGGAAGGGTCATTGGATGTCAGTGATGTTACAGAAGTGTGGGTTGTAGAAGCAGGGAGCTGAGAAAAGACTAAATGTGAGAGTAACTTAAGGATAACAGTGAGAGAAGATGAGTAAGGTTTTAGAAAAGCAGAATGCAGTGGCAAGGGTGTGTTGTGTGGTGGGTTGGTTTTTTTTTTTGCTTGTTTTTTTTAAGTCGTCATGGGTAAATGGATAGCAGGAGTGTCGGAATAAAGATAATCTCCTGATGACAACTTTTTTTGACAAAGTGGATAGTATTAACTGGGCAAAGAGACCTATCCCCTCTCTCCTGGCATGTTACGTTTACCAGCTTGCTCAGCTCAGTTTCACTGGTCAGGCTCTGATACTTTCACAAACTGACCACAGATATAACCAACTTCAGGGGAAAACTATTTCAGTCTGTTGATGCCTTGTTAAGAAGTAAGACAGCCTCCCTTTCAGGAGCTAAAACTGAATTAACAGAATGACTTTCCTGTTACAGTAGAAATAAAATTGTTTTGCACCATAAGTTTCTACATCCTGACTATAATGTATTTATTTTTGGCAGGGTGCAGTGAAAAGCAGATTCACAAAGATCCAGCATTGACGCTTGAAAGGTATGGGTTTCTGCCCCTGAACATGGGAAGAAGTTTGTTAACCTGTATTTTTTCTCACCCCAGGCATGGAGCGGTAACTTCATCTAATTCACACTAGGTTTGGTCCTTATCCTTCTTAAGAATTCTGAGTCAGAGGGTGGTTGATTTCACATCCCCAGATAGTCTTTAATCTCTCTCTCCTGAGATTGCTAACTAGGGTGCCAAGCTAACAATCTGCTAAAAATTTCCTGGGAAGCTGGAGACATGATCACCTGCCCACTAGAACTTCTGGCCTTTTCTCAGCAAATGGAGTTTAAATTGTATGTTTTAGAGCATAAATTCGCTTTGAGTGGGTTTTGGTTTTTGGGGTGGGGTGGGGGGCTGTGTGTGTGCTTTGTATTTTGGGGTTCCCCCCACTCTAGTCTTCCTTTGTTGTCCTGTTTGGCTGCACCTCCCTGTCCAGTATGAATCGCTTCTGCATTGATTTGGTAATTGTGAGTCGTCTTGCGGTTCTGTAAGATTGTGCGGGTGCATATGAGCCTGAACTGCTGTTGAATGAAATCATATTACCATAGTCTTCAGTGAAGTGCTTTTGGTATTGTTCACTGGTGAAATTTAGCAACAGGGGTGGAAGAAAAACCACCTTTAGCTTTATGACAGAATTCTTATAAAGGCTCTAAAGAAGAGAAGAAACAAACAAACAAAAAAAAGGTACAGTTTAGTAAGAATACAGGCAGTCAATGAAACTTATCTTCAGGTCATTGACAATGCCTTACTATATATTGATTCAGAAAATGCTGGAGTTACTTATTGATGGTATATTGAGCTGGGAAATGACTCTTCCAGATACATCAGGGAAAGATGGCTTTATATAACACTAAGGACATGGGTTGTGACCTGTCAGCCATGCTCAGATCTCTACCGTGGCAGATTAAGCTGGAAATAATACCTAGCCTGATCAGCTGAATCAATAGAGTTGTGGTTATGGATAACAACTATTAGATAATTACTTTATACTATGTGATACATAGTTTAAGCTACTTTAGTGGAGTTTCACTTGTTTATTTGCTAGATTCGTGACTTTTAGGTCTTTTATTTTATGACAGTTCCCCTCTCTCTCCATACTTTATCAGTAGACATTAAGTGCACAGATTAAAACTGTAATTACAACTTTGAGATATTTCTGTGGGTTCCCCCCCAAAGCTGAGACAAGATTTACGGAGGGAAATTCACCACCTACCTCCCGCTGCCTTTCATTGTTACCACTAGCCAGTTTTGTTAGATGATGAATGGGTATCAGACTTCCAGCATATGGGAAACCAGATCACCTGCTATGGTCAGTGTGTGTTGAACAGCTTCAGGAATGGGAGAGCTGGAATAACTAATCTTGCACATCTTGTTTCGAAAAGGAAATCCTATGCTGTGTCCTGAATAGCAGAAGAATATTCAAACTTTGAACGTGAACCAGTTTGCTTTTAATAGTCATGATGCTTAAACTGGTGATGTATTACTGTTTTTCAGTATGGTAGATGTCCATCTATCACATGCCTAATTCTGCAACCTTAATATATGTTGCATGAATTAGATGCCTCTCATACAAATCGGTGTGCATGCATAATCTGGCCATTACTTTGTCGTCCTATTAAAATCCATAGATCTACTTATGTTAGTAAAAATAAATAAAAAGAAAACACGAAGTTAAAGGAGTTACTATTAAACTATTCATCAAAATTATATTTCAACATTGTTTTAAAACTTGATTTGACATTTCACACACGTAAATATAACCACAGACAACACTTTTTAATTTTTTGAAAATAAATAAAATAGTACCTTTACAGATTAGATATTGGCAGCCCTCCAGTGCTTCTAAGATAATCCGTTGTTGTGGACTGCTTCACTACTGAATTGATCAGAAGTACTCTCTTCTTTGCGCTAGCTGTCATATTCATTTTTGTTGCTGTATTGGCTGGTCATTTATCGCAGTTTGTCATTACCCTGTTTTCGAAGGCAGCACACTTGAAATGGTTTATGTTAGGCACGCTGTGCTGGGAAGCTTTGGCTCTGCCTTTTAGAGCTCCCCAAAGAGGAATGGCATAGAATTGGCTTTCAGATTTTTTCTCTGTGGTGTCATAGTAAGAAAGTGACCAAAACCACCACTGCCCACTGATAGCAGCCTGGTACATCCCTGACACTTGAAAAGTAAGGGATTTGATCCAAAATTCAGAACTAGCACAAACCCCCTGCTCCTGCTGGTTATGTATGTAAAGAGTGTGAACTTGTATTTAACAGAAAAAAACCCACCCCAAATAACTGCTGCTGACTTGTTTTATTAAAGGTTTGGTTGTGATGATTAAAGAAAGCTTTTATAGCGTAAGCATGAGAGAAGACCTGACGTGATACTGAATGAACAGTTATTCACTGTAATATAGCTCAGTTAAAGTGAAAGCTTTTTCACGCATTAGGGTTTTCATGTGTTATTCAGTAAACTTAAATAAGCTATATGACTCCAAATATACTTGGTTTAGAGTTTGAAGTGTTGGGTAGTTATACTGCTAATAAACTAATGCATTTCTTAAAATGTTTTTGGTTGTGAAATGTCTTATGTATGTATTTTCATGTGTGCTTGGTTCTCGGAGTAATTTGCCTGTTTGTTTGTGGATATTGAATGACCCTCTTTTTTAAAAAAGTCTTGAATCATAATAATTGCCTGGGTTTTTTTGTGTTTTTGGTTTTTTTTTTATTTCTTCCTAACACTTCAGTGCAGTGAGAAGCTTTCTCAGCGCTTCACAAAGTGGGAAGAATAGAAATTCCACTTAAAAACACAAAAAAACAACCTTCCTCTCTTCTCTCGTTTTGCTGAAAGGATTTAGAAAAAGAGAGACTAAGGAAGAGCAAAATTGTATTGCCCCGAGGTCTACAACTTAACTCAATTTGATCTTAAACCAGTGACTGTTTTAAGATCTGGTGAATCACTATCAGGGCTAAAAACACCTATAGCGTTGCACTGAGAAGCTCACATCCCAGGCTTCAGGAGTGATTTGTATCTGGCTCTAGTAGCTCAGGCGATACTATAGCATAAAATGGTGACAATCTAATTCTTGTGAAGGATGTTTTCAAGAAGGAGGCATCTTTTAAAGTTGCTTTTTTTTCTTTTTTGGTCTTTTTCATTTAAGACCTCTTCATTAGAACCAACCCAATCAAACAGGTTGAGTGCTGCAAATGTAATACCTATACAAAAATTAAATGGAGAAAAATGAGTAAACAAATGTTGAAACACAGCTGAAATGAGATGTAGGAGGGTTTGTGGTGGCAAGAAGGTTTTACGGGCGATGTCTGAGATGCCCACATACAAGTGAGTTACGCAGGTCACCCCAGATGGGTTGCAATAAAAGCTTTATACCCACACGAACAGTCCTATTTATAGCCATAGCTCTCTGTCTAAATATAAACTGCTCCCAGTCAGGTCTAGACTAACATCAGAGCTGTGCTGGTGTTGAAAGTAGGGGTTCAGAAGTGAGAGTACAAGCCACGCTATTCTTTAAATTACTACTTGTTGTAACGAGCATCTAAACTTTGTGGCAGCTGTACACTTTTGAATGTCATATGACGTTGTGTCACCCAAGACGCCTTTTCTCCCTCTTGTTTAAGTGTCAGAAGGTACATCTGGTGGACGTGATCTGCAAGCTAAATATTCTTCAGCATGTGTTTAAAGCTTTGAGAATGTGTTGGTGGGTGGGTGGATGAATGGATGGATGGATCAGTAAATGACTTTCATTGCAAACTATTTTCAGCAGCTGGGTTTTTAATGAGTCTTTCAACTGTTGCTACTGTGTTTAATCTGCTCACTTACTCAGCGTTCAGCATTAAAGCAGCTTTCTAGGAGGTAAATGTTGTCCTGATTACAGAAGAGGTTAGTTTGATTGTGTTCTGCACAGACCTTGTGTTAAGAGTTCTTTTTTTTTAATTGAGAAATATATGCTGTGCACACAGATAATTAGGATAGATAAGCGAGCGTTGTGTTTGGAAGTGCACATCCAAATATACAATTGCTATATTAAGATAAGTAATTCGGACTGCATGAAGTTATAAACCGAGGTCCTGATTCTCTAAGCAGTGGTCTTACTGTCATGTCCGATATTTGTGAATGGGTTTTCCTTTTGGGTTTGTGATTTAGTATGTATCAGCACATATTTGAGTAGAGTGAAAAGGGTGGCAAAATGTGTCTTCTGCTTCCTTTTCATTGAACATAAGAATTCTTCCTTTGTTTACTTGATATGCTGCCTAACATCTCCTGTTAAAATAAATAAGCAGAGGGCAGCTGTCCTTAAAGGTAGGGAATACTTAAAACATGTAATGTACCAATGTGAAGAAAATGTAGTGGTATTTCTGGTAAGTGTACTAAAAAAAAAATAAAATCCAGGAGCTTTGATCAAATGCCAGCTCTTACATCAGTCCTCTTTGTAATCTTTCTTGCTGATCTGTGACCTTGACCTTGTGTTTGTGTTTGTATGTCAAATCTATTTTAGGGATGGACAAACTAAGTTCAGTTTAATAGGATTTGCACTCCAGCTTCACAGGATGCCTCAGTAAAATATAAAAATTAAAATATTTGAATTAATTATTCTATTTCCAGTCATTTTTTCAGAGGGCTTGAAAAGAACACATAGATGACTTTTTTCTTTTTTTAAAATTCTCTTTAGGAGATGCTTCTTAAAAAGGCATCTTTATCTCACCCATGAACTCCTCCAAATTCAGCACAGACCTTTTGCCTGGAGGTGGGGTTTCTGCTTGAAGAAGCTCACCGGTGGAATACTCCTTTTGCTTTCATTTGGTGTAAGTGCAATTTGGCACTGAAAGGAGGAGGCTCTGCTCTTTGTCCTTTCTCACACCGCTCTCATAGTCACGTGTTCCCACATGGAGAACTGTGAAACAATCACTTGGCAATATCTTTGGGGTTTCTTTTGGCAGCGATGAGGTCCGACTTGCCTTGTAGGAGCTTTCTATAGGGATGGTTGTGTCAATGCAGGGGGAAGGTGGCAGGAACAACCGGCTGCAGATCTGTAGACCAAGACAAGGTTGCATGATTTGGCAGCAGCTTCGCACTTAAAGATCAGACAAAAATTCTTGTGAAGCCAAGTTTTTGTATACATTTAAATGTCCAGCTTCTGAACTAGTTTATTTATTGCTGGCGTTGTTCTTCATGGCAACTGAGATGGTCTCTTTTTTTTTCTCTAGAGATTGAGATGGAGCTCACTAGCAGCCAGTTAGACTCTGATGCGCTGGTGCCGCTTGCGTTCAACAGGGCTCTTGAACACAGGCTTAATTTTAGAGATATGCTAACATGGCAGCGAAGTTGTTTGGTGTAACTGACGCTCTGGGCATATGGCTTTATAAAGGCTTTGTGAGGTTGTTGGCTTGATAGGCACTATGAAAGATGGTCCCAAATTAGCTAATACTTATGTGCAAGTATGGAGTAATAGATTTATTTTTAATAGGTTGTTTATTTTGGGGGTAATGCTGTTATACGTAGAAAATCACACACTTTCTTCAGAAATCAGTCACATCCAGGTTGTTTTATTTTATACAGTGTTTAAATGGGTATGAGCACCTGTTTCAACTTCCTTGACATTAATGGAACAAGCAGTAACAATAAATAGTCTTTTCTTGCTAATTTACAATTATTTCCTTCATGCAGCACTCATGAAAGACAGTTATAAAACATATTAGTAAGAACTCTTTTCCATAACCTTGTGACAGCATATTATCTTTCTTCTTAAAATGCTTGTCAGTTTTATCAACATAAAATTTGAGAAATTGCTTCAAAGTGTATGCCCTTACATTGAGGGGTAGTTAAACACTTCCCCTTGCCAGCCATCCACTGTTCCTACCTTGGCTTTGTGGCAATGAACACAGTTTTCATCAGTTTTGAGCTAAGTCAGTACTGTAATTGTTCTGATTTGACTCATGGCTAAGGTTGAGTTGCAGCCCAATTCCTAACGTTTGAGGGTATTACTAACTAACTGATCATCTCTGTAAACATCTATATGACTTAACAGGCTTTTACTATTTTACTTAGGGTTTTATGTTATGAACATTTTCAGATTAATTCTGGCACAATGGTAACATGTAAGATGAGGACTTTCTGTGGCATTCTGTACAGAATGCTGTTAGCCTCTTCTCCCCAGGTTTCACTAAAGTTGATTCTTATGTTGTATCTTTAATTCCACTTGGTTTTATTGTTGCTTTGGAGAGGGAAAAAAAATATCAATTTTCTTATTGTAATTGAACTAGCAGAGACCTTCTAGCTAATGGAGATTTTTCCTTTCCCACTTAACTGAAATTATATGAGCCTTTTCTGTGCCCATACCCTTTAGAAACATCATCTACAATAAGCTGAAATATCCCATTACAATAGAAACGGTATTGTCCTTCCACTCACTGAAAAAAAAAAAACCCTCAAATCATCTGGGTCTTTAACATGGATTTGTGGGGTTTTACATATAATTGAATACTATGCGACTGTGAACCCATACTTCACCTTACTATGGAATTACTGTGTATTTGTGTTCAGTTAGCTGAAAGCTGTTCTGTTGAAAAGTCTAGAAATTGACTCTCATTCATAAGTAACCATGAGATGCTTGATCCCAAGTGGAACACAACTACTACTGTCAGTAAAAGCTGTGCGTTACTTTTTAGTGCTTTGTTGCATTTTGGCCTCTGTGAAACCAATTCTTGGTTAAAATAACATAAAGTGACTTACCATATGACAAACCACCTAACATGTACAGTTACTCCAACAAATTCAAGAAATACGCAATTTTATTCTAGTACTCTGGATAAATGGCTGTATCCTTAGATCCCTCCAACAAGCAGAAGGTCAGAGTTGTGTTGAAATGCATTATCTGCATGCATTGATCGTAACTCAAAAGCATGATTGTCCAGAACAGGACATTGATTTCTTCACTGTATATTAATCAAGTTTCATTCTTGGGGAGTTGACATAGAGTTAAATGCATAATCAGTGGTCTGTTTCTGTAGGTATTGGAGGGAATGGGAATCTGGTTGTTAGTTTCCTTTTAATTGCCTATTTATAGGCAAGTGGCTTACAAAGATTGGAAAGACGCATCCTCTGACCATTTGGTTGTACCTACGTATATTATCCACCACTCTACCCTGAAAACAGATTTTGGTATATATTTTTGTGCCTGTTTGCTCTTGGTCTCTGACTGAGAAGACTCAATTAACCAAAAGCCTTTCTGCTCGCTGTACTTCTGAGCTTTGATCAACACATGATCCCAAGTTAGTTGAGATTTAGTGATATGTGCTTCTTCTGGATTCCTGTCCTTACTGCAGGTGGGGTGTAACTTTTCTGCCTTGTTTAGTTTCTGCTCTTCTTGTCTTCAGTCACAGCAGATCATTGAGCAGTGGCTTGTGGGACAGTTGAAGATGTCAAATACTCGATTCCTTCACAGGTGGCATTTGTAGGTTGAACGTCTGTTCCTCTTCATACTACAACTAGCAAAGAGTTGGCAGAGAGTGTGTTTCTAAGTTCATGTCTGAGTTTTAGCAGATCCTGATCAAGAAATAGACCAGAAGATGCCCTTTACAGTACCGTTACAGAACAAAATAGAAATGTTCCTCCACTAGTATTTGTAAGAACAAATATATGCGCGTGGGTCTGTGCTAAGGAATTTACTGAAATTTCTGTGAACTGTTCAGTTACAGGGCTAAATTGTAAGTTATGTGAACAGGGTGGTGTTTTCCACATCTAAGAGTGATTATTTCTGTGATGTTAAATTCTTTTACTTGTTAGAATAAGAAATACTAACTTAAGGTAGGTTGACATTAGCTATTGTTTGAAGAGTGACAAAAGCATGGAAAATGGCCACACGTGTGATTTGTCTCTGAACTGAGCGGAACTTCTTAGCAGGAGGTTTTGACGTGCAGGCCAGATTTGGATTAAGCTGCGTACAGTGCTTGAGTGTACTTGTGTAAACCTTGAACGCTGCTACTAAGGCTTTCACAAACTCAGCTTTTGTGGCACTTGTGTCCATGCCCCATTTTCCCCTCCCCATATATTTACTTCAGCTGTTTTGGGGGTTTGCTTGTTTTTTAGGGTGTTGTTGGGTGAGGGGTTTTTTTGTTGTTGTTTGGGTGGGGTGGATTTTTGGATCTTTTGTTGTTGTTC